>PVIU01027622.1:0-10814 GCA_004026605.1 Ondatra zibethicus | reverse complement strand
ACATGCACATTCCATTTTTATTCTATCTGTGTACTTCAAAATGAGATTTGCTTACAGTAAGGTGGCCAGTTCACCTCCCCAACCTGAGTACTTCTGAGGGCACAACAGAGTAGGCTTACACTTAAGACAGCTGTGACGATTGTGAATATTCTGAGAGCACGATCAGCTCTACATCTGCGAAAGGATGATTCAGTCTAAGAAAGTCTGGGTTCAGAGTGACAGCTATTCTTTAAGAACATCATACAAATCTATATCGCTTTCATTTTCCTTTCATCTAGAAATCCTGCCGTCACACTGGTATAAGGCCTCAGTCCTTGCACTTGACTTCAGCTTCTTCTTAAAGTTTCCAGAGAGTCATGCGCAAGTCCTAATCTTTTCACTAGAGCACTGGATATGTGGTTGACAGATTCAACCAGGGCCCAAACCTCTGAGCAGTGTAATGGAAACATTTCTGAATATATTGTAATTTCACAGCCTAAAACTTAGAAGTTTGAATGAAGGAACCTACTAGAGCGGGAGCTGGGAATGGATTGGCATTTCCCTGAGCTAAAATCTCTCGCTCAGAACTGCTCAGTTTCCCCTTTCTGCCTGAGCCCCAAGAGGCTCAGAGTTCCCTTGTCTTCGAAGCTTTAGACTTGCACCAAGTTCTCTGATGACCAGGTTGTTGTTGTTAAATTACATGAACCACTCCAAAGGAATCATATCATGGGATAGCTCCAAAGGCAGGTTATTTTCTTTCATCCCCCACTGAGTCAGAAAAATTTATTCATTTACTAGTCAGAAAATAAACTTGATGCACGTTCCTCAGGAGATCCATGTGCTGTACCTTTTTATGGCTGATGCCACATGTACATTGGAAGGAATATGTTGCCACATGGCCACAGTCACAGCTGTTTGGGCCACAATTCACTCCAAGCTTGTAAGGAAAGCAAGGCAGAGACCAGAAGCTATTGTAGCAAGCAGACCAGAGGAAAATTGCCCTGCCCTGCCTGCCTTCTGGCTTCTTTGACAACTACTAGGTGAACAAGGCTGCTGTGACTGAACTCTCCACAACAGAAATGAAGCCTGGAAGGACAGACATCTTAGTGACATTTACCCTTCGTTTGAGATCCCCACTGCACACCACCTGCACACTAAACCTAAGTTGAAGAAACTAGATATTCATTGTTCAGTCACAACCTTCCACTGAAGAAACTGCCAAATTTCTTCGGTATGTGGCAAGCCTTCCATTGTCCAAAAGCCAGCACTATACTGGCTACTTCAAACAAGGCAAATGTTTCCTTTCAGAGTAAGTGGTTATCAACATAGAGCATGGCCTAATATAATTTCTTTTTTAATTTTTAATGTAGTTCTGTATATCTAATATCCCTAAAAATAGCTATGCTTTGATTCATAGGCAGTCCAGGAATTAGTTGGCACTAAAGAAAAATGTCGGCAGTTAAAGTATTGGGGGAACTAAGTTTCCTTCCTGGGGAAAGGGAGGTGGGGGAGTCTGTTTGTGTGAAGCTTACACAAAGGTCACATTTTAGCCTCTCATGCTGTAATCCAGCAGTTTGAAGAGTCCCATTTATATCAATAAGGCCTGAAGAATCAACAATAGGACGAGACAGGCAGGAGCTTTTCATTCTGCTGCTTTGATTGGATTCATCCTGTGATGCCAAATTCTGTTTCCTTTTTCTTGGGTCAATGTGGAGAAACTCTGACCAGCCTGAAAAATTAAGTCTGTGGTTCACTGTGTGAAAGTCTATTAGTTTATTAGCAGTCAGGTGTATTCTCAGGACTATGTCTGCCAACCTTATGACTTCCCTTCAGAAAGCTGTGCTTCTGTGAACATTCTTCTCTCTACTGGGAACAAAAATGGTTACAATATTTTCATAAGGGAAAAATGGCATAAGTAACTTGCCTGCTTGACCAGGATGTGTGTGGCTGAATAATTTATTCAATTTGTTGTTCTTAGAAGGTTCCATAATAAGTAAATAAAGCTGTTTAAGACAGGGGGAAATCCTGGCAACTACCAGCAGTTTGGAGACAGTTACTCTTCCGTGATGGAAGCTCACAGGGATTCGCATAGAGCGGTGGGCCTCTGATAGCTGAGCATTGTCAGCATTCTCATTGAAACCAACTGGCTAAGAGAAGGTGTCAAATAGGTGTGAAATGAGCTAAAATTATGAGTGATACACTTTCTTTTAAGGTATTATGCTTTGTGCCTAGCAGTGCCTTGCAGCAAAAAAAGTTAATTTAAATACTGAAAATGGAATGCAGCTATATTGATTTAAATTCACTAAGCAAGTCTTGGAACCCATTTCCTATTTCCTGCGTAAGTACAGAATGTGTGTGAGTCTGTGTACGTGCTGGCGTGTGAGTGCAGTCAGCTTTTTACTATTTATGAGTGAGTCGTAGTTTATTAGAACCCACCACAATGGATATTAGCATAAAACACATAACTTGAATTGTCAGTTTATAAAATTTTCAGAATGTATGAGTATTCTTCTGTTCTTACTGTAAATTTTTACATAACTCTAATGATTTATTGTACCTAGGGAAATACTGGGCTCATTTCAGGCTTTGGCTAGTGTTTCAGGGGTTGGGGGGAGGGTGTGTGTGTGTGTGTTGTGTGGCTAGAATTTTTTGTTCTTGGTGATGGTGTTGATGTTTTATTACACGAATGTATTCCTGGACCCTTTGCCAAAGACAGAGTTGCAGACAAAGGAACGGGTGGATGAATGTGCAGAAAGGCATACGGCTCCTTTCAGTCGATACCGACTCATAGATAACTCACCGTAAGCTATGACTAAAAATATTTGAAATGTTTACAGGCTGCATAATATATATGTTTGACATATTAAAGGAGACTTCTATCAGCTGCTCAGTAACCATTCCAGAAAAACGGCTCAAAAGAACTCAAGCAAAATCCCAGCCCCTCATCTGCAGTGCTGTTTCTAATTTGAAGGCAAATTCATCTCTGACACGCAGCAGATTCTGTGCAGGTGGAAGCAAGCTCCTCTCTGCTTCTCTCTCTGCCAGTCAAATTATGTCATCAGTGAAGGATCACTGGTTTTTAATGATACGGTGGCCTCCATACTGAGAAGCCGTCCTAGCAGAGCAGTGTGCATAGCCAATAAAATGGCTGTCACCAAATTACAATTGACACTTAACATCACTAAATCTGCAGTGTAATTCCTTGTGACAGTTGTGTAGGTATATTAGAAGAAAATAATTTACTTCAAGCCCAGCATGTTAGACACATTTTCCTGAGTGTAATTCATGTCACATTTACAGTAGCCAAAGCAAGCAGTCTCGAGGCAACCTTAATCGGGGAAGAGATCATAGACACTAACATGTTCATTGAAGTATGATTATTTATGCATGCAATAAACAAAGCTAGAGCAGTTGTTCATTGTAAGTTTTAATTGTTATTGGGGGTTTTAATTGTTATTGGGTTTTAAATGAATATTAGCCTCTTTTGCTGCGGGGAATAAGAAAAGCTATTTTTTAAAAGCCAAATTTTATGCAGAAAACAGACATTAGCTAAAACTACCCCTCCACACACACACACCCAGGATTAAATAGGCATGCCTGTAACCATAGCCCCCGCCTTGGTTCAACCTTAAATGTGTTTGGACTTAGAATCCCATGCCCATTGATTACCACATGACAGATGAATGCTCCCTCAACTTCCCAAAACACAAGCAAAGTTAAAAAGCAATGTGGTATGCCCCTAACCACTGAGTGATAGCAGTGGGAAGCAAAGGTTTGAGAGGCAACCGGTTCATTGTGAAATACTATTTTGAAACATTCACAGAGAACAGATCTACAGTAAGACCCTTCTCTGGCATTATAAGCATATATAAATATGCGACAGAGTTAAAGGTCTCCACTCTTCAGAATGAAGTGCTTTGAATGTCTGGTGAAATGGGACTGCAAAAAATTCATTCCAACTTTGTCTCTAGGCAATTCACCTTTGGCCCGGTGATGATATGAGTCTTTCTGCTGACGGGAGGTATAATAAGTCAGCTCAGACAGTCTGGAGAAGGCAGGGGCCTATTTGTTAGCAGAATGAGGCAGGTGTACTCTTCTATGGGAGATTAGCTCATCCCAGCATGATAATTACCTCACAGGAAGCCCTCAAGCTTATACGCATCAAGTGCAGAAGCTTCGGGTCCAGTCTTTAAAATGGGCATGCCTGTATCGTCAAGTAGGCTTAATTTAGAAACTCCACATTTAAAAACACAAATCAGTGAGTGGTAATTTCCCCATCCTTTCCTTTAAGACATAAAAACGTCTGCAGCACAAGCTCGACAGAGAACCTCAGGCTTTATAGCTGCTCCGCGGCCATGCAAGAGAACCAGCCTGTCTGGCTTTCAGTTGTTTTTCTTATCAAAGTGGGAAACTGCGAACAGAAAGCCACATCCAGTGGCTGTGTTCCTTAAAGAGTGTGTGGCATTTGCTCAATGCTACCTTCAGGAAAGTAACTGTTGAAATTGACTTGTTTATTTCTACAGTATAATCCCAGTGTTTCAGCTGTGTTACTGAAAAGCAAAGGGGGGAACTAACAGCTGTGTGTTATTTGGGTCATTTATATAAAAACTGAAGAACATGGATTATGCACCCTAGCACAGCCTTGATGTACCAAGTCTCAGGCTGCTGGATACATAGCTTAGCTGAACAGCGTTGTGTCACGGCCTGAAGCCACAGGCAAAAGCTAGAACCTCTTTGGTTTTCTAGGTCAGTGGTGATGACCTGCAGAATTCTTCATTGTCACTGGCCCCTGGAGCAAACTCCTGACAGCACAGGCTGGTAAGGCCACAGCCATCTGACTGCGTGACCACAGCAGCCATCATCTGACTGCGTGACCGCAGCTGCCAGGTTTGATCATGCCAGCACAAAGTTATGGGGGGCACTCAGAAAAAGGCAAACTGCGAGTAGAGCAGTGGACTGGGATGATATGATTAAAAATCCAGGAGTTTCACCACGGCTTTCACAAAGGTATAGCAACAAGATATTTCTAAGAATTTTCTTAGCCGGGGCAGAATTATTTAAAAGAATAGTAACTGATTTATTAAAGATACCCAATAATGAAGAACTTCATGCTCGAAAACTGGAGTTTTAGTAAACAATATCGAAATAATAATTCTAAGAAAATTCAAGGGGATCATTGTCGAATCTTTCTTGTTATTAAATGATTTCACTTTTGCTTGTGGTGATTTTTCATATGAAACTTCAATTTGTACTTTGAAAAGACATTAAATTTATTATTTACTGAACTCTGCCCCCCAAAAGAGCCTTGGTGCTTCTTGTATATTATGACTTAAGTTCTATTCAATGTGAAGAACACACTGCCCAGCAACCTCTAGGACGGGGTGTCTGTCTTATGAAGTGAACCTGGATCATCTTCATGTCCTGACTGTTATGATTTCCTAGCATCTCATTCTGGAGGTTCCCTAGCCCTTGTCATCCGAACCCTACACAATTCAAGCCAGCATGCTTCATGACATACACAGCAAGAGAAGACAGAATCTCTCTCTGTAGTAGAAACTATAGACAGAAATTGAGCAAAAACTATCCACTTGCTGACTGTGTCAATAAGCACTATGAAATCCTGGACACACTTATTGCAAGGTAACTTAATCTCTATGTTGAAAACATACAGCTCTGTTATTCTTATATGGACTTAGCATAGAAAAACATGTCCACCCAGAAGGGGTAGTTTAACCAAGGGCAGGTAGCATCTAGTCTCCTGGTGTTCAGACAGTTTCAAACCAGGTCACATAATTTGCATTACTAAAACAAGTATGATTTGTCACAAAATATATGGCCTGATGCCTCTTTATTAGAAACAGTCTATTGGAAAATTTATATTCCAATAGAGCAAATTTACAAGTATCCTGTTGTAAGAGTCTAATGATTTTCTTTAATAATAGTCTCAGCTTTAAACAATGTTTTATGTCCATTCTATAGAAGGGAGTTAAATGTATATGTGTGCACAAAAAGTCTCTACAGTCACACACACACACGCACACACACACACACACACACAACAAAGGCCCTGTTTCAATGTTTACTCCATTTTATCCTCACTCCACCATCACCTTAGAAAATATGGCTCTATTACTAAGTTTGTTAAAACCCTTATAACTCTTTAACACTTGGTTTCAATTTTTTAAATGAATATGACTTCCTGAAATTGCATGTTGAATATCAAACAAAGACCATTTTAATGTTTTCAAGGCCAGAGCAATATCATGGCTCAGTCTAAAAAGGATGAAAATCAAAAAATGAGCAGTATATGGCTTTGATAACAAAATAATTTTAGTTACTAAGACCAAAAGTGTGCCTGGGAATCACATGTGCTTGATAAGGAGGGACACATTTTTGGGAGGCTCTTTCCATTGACACAAGACATCAGAAAAAGAAGAGGGAAAATGTGTATTATAAAACAGTTTGGTTTCATAAGCTGTCATATTCTTAATAATTTTTCAAATGAAGAATGTAGAAAAATTCCAAACACATGACAAAGCTATTCTGTATTTTGTGAAATCACAATTCTATAATGAACAAAATTTAATTTACAATAGCAGATAGAGACATATGATATCAATTGATTTATAATACATCATGTTCCTATTCCAAGATAAAAATTTAGGGAGAATTACTTTCTCCGCATGTATGGATATATTACTTTATAAAATGATCATACAAACTGGAAAAATTATCCCCTTTGAGTCCAGAGCATTAACAGTGAGCTGCAACATTTTCTTATTATCCACATGAATCCTAGGTTATAGATTGCACAATTTTTATTCAAACAAGTTATAGAATTAAAGATCTGTGTTTATGGAATTACTGCATTTAATTTTACTGAAAATGTAATATAATAATATATTATCTAAAATACATTCATTATATTTTCTAAAAGACATCAATGAATATCTTTTCATTGAAAAAGTCACT
This sequence comes from Ondatra zibethicus, assembly GCA_004026605.1. Classification (NCBI taxonomy): domain Eukaryota; kingdom Metazoa; phylum Chordata; class Mammalia; order Rodentia; family Cricetidae; genus Ondatra; species Ondatra zibethicus. Next base: position 3,863 of record PVIU01027622.1, on the reverse strand, counting down.
GCCTATTCTTGATATAAATGAAGAAATTCATTTTCTTGGATAGCTTAAAATATTCAAGTAAAATATTAAATTTATGTTACTAAGATAGAAGGTTGCACATTTTATGAGAAATTAATGTTGTGATCTTAAATAGTTTTGAAGATAGATGTTTACCTGATCCTTAAATAAGCCTTTGAGATTTCATTTCATCCACTGTCATATAGCAAAGTATGGCTGAACTATAACTCATCATTTTACTATTTTTTCATGCTTTTGTAAGCTTGGAATTAAAACAAGATTGACATTGGGCAATTCTCCTTGTGGAGTTAGCTGGAGTATACACTGGTAGCATAAACTAGGAGTTGAATTTGCCTCGGTTGTTCACACAGAGATGTGGAGTCTGGAAACGATAGTGGACAGTAACCAGCACTACTACTTTAGCCTAGACTTCATTGCAGCAGAACAGCCTCAAGGTATCCCAATTTCTTAGCTACTGGAACAGACCTCCAAAGTATCACAGAAGTAGGCTTTCCAGTGCTGAAGCCCTCCAAGCAGAGAACGATACTCCATCACTTCCAGTATGCTCTGTTAGTCAAAAAATCATAGAACTCAGTCATATTCATTGCTAGTAGGAACAGACCTACCACTTAATAGGAAGAAGTTCAAAGAATATTTTTGCTGTCTTTAATGTACTATAACAAAATATGTGATTTTGTAACTGTATAAGTAAATTTTATATAAAAAACTTTTCTTTCACACACTTTAAAAAATTGGAATTACCTATTTTTGAACCAATTTTTATTCTCCCAATAAAATAGGGAATAACAATAGAAGACAGAAAAAACTAAATATAGGAACAAACTATACATCATATGGAACATACATCCTACTACCAATCTAAGAGTAAACTGAAACAGCAGTTGAGACAGAATTCAGGTACTGCTCTTATTTTGTTTGATTAAGGTGTATTAGAAATCAGTGGTTTCAATCTATAGAAGAATATATCAGCTCATTAAACCAAAGACTACAGCTATATACTGTAACTTTAGCCTCAGAGTGTAAATTATCTAAGCAAAACCTCAGATTAAGCTTGGCAAAGGTTTTACAGTGTAATATGTACTCAGAACCGCAAGACTGATTATATGAGTCACACCCAGAAATCAAGTTAATTACTCCATAATCACTTAGTTCCCTAAATTAATCAAAATCAGGTATGTTTAAACCAAGACTCTGGAGTAAAAATTGTGCAGCCTTCTCTCCCGTGGTAGAATAGTTATGGACTTGTCCAATTAGCCATTGGAAATATATTTATAAACTAAGTTCCACTTTGCTATAGATGCTCAAAATAGATGAGAAAAGAAGAAATCACATAAGCATATATAGACAGTTTCATGCTTCCCTGCACTTTCATATATTACTCTCCTATTTGGGATGCCTCTCCAGTTCCTTCCCCTGTCCCTACTTAGGGAATCTCAGTCTTCAAAGTCCCAATCCATAGTCTAGGTGGGGACATAAAACCATAAAGAAAAATGGCTACTGCTCTAGCTAATGAGACACAGTCAAGTAGCTTACCTCTCACTAAAAAGCTGAAGTGGAAAACCAAACTCATAATGGAGTTACAAACAGCAACAGATTACTGTAAATAGGACACCTCGGCAGAACATGAGGGGAAGAGGGGGCAACTATAAAAGTGAGTAAGAAGGAAACAGAGTTTTAACAAAGGTTAGAGTCATGGTTTTGGCTGATGCAAAGGTTTAGGAGTCTGCACTCACTCAGAAATTCTTTTCCATGCCAAGTGCTCGTAGAGAGATTGAAGCTGTAGCAGAGCAGGAGTCCATCCTTGGTGTTACATAGTGAACCACCTCCCACCATAGCCAATCCTCGCCCTCCTGCAAGAAGCAAAAGTTTCAAATATCTAGGAAAGACACACGAAATTCTCCTTTCTCTTGGCTCCAATACTAATCCTCCTCATCTGCGTTCATGCCTATGTATTGCTTACTCAACATACCATAGCAAAGTACCCCCAAGCTAGTTAGCCTAACTAACAGAAACTGTTGCTTTCAAACTCTTCAAAGGTGAAGTCTGAGATGAAGATGTCCACGGGGTTGGCTTTATCATTAATATTCTCTACTTGGGATATCTATGACCTTGAGTCTTTATTTGGTTTTTATTTGTGTATGTCTCTGACCTATTCTCTTTAGGACACCTGTTGGATTGGGCTAAAACAATCCATATGACCTCTTTAAAACGTGATGACCTGCTCAAAGATTTGATTTCCAAATAAAGTCACTTTATGATTTATTGGGGATTTGAACTTTAATGTATAAATTCCAAGGGAACACAGTCCTGTGATAGAAAGCTTGTCAGGAGTTACCAATCCAGATGTCAGCCAGCAGCAGGAATCTAGTGGTGATGATATCTCAAACCCATGAGAGAGATCGGAATGCTGGGTAAGGCTGAAGTAAGTACAACACTCAGAGCCTGGCAAATATTCCTGGCACAAAAGGGAAGCAACCAAACTTGCTGACCAGAAATAAGCATTCAGATTGACAGAATGAGTACTGGAGGTACTTCAGGGGCTTGTGAGGGGCCTTATATTTGGAACTGAATTTATAAGCAGGCCTTCAAGATGGCTTTGTGATGGATCATAGTCAGCCCAAAGTAAGAAATGTGACATGTCTTCCATAGCTGAGTTCGTGCAATGATAATCACACCTTCTACTAGGTTTGTCATAACACCCATCTTCCTTCTGAGTTAAAGCAGCTATATCCTATTTAGTTAATGAACATAAAGGCCTGTCCATGTGCAGAACAGGAGGTGCCAGCCTACTCCTTCAGGAAAGGGGGTGACACGGGGGCCTTGCTGAAAATCTTCCAAGAACTCATCTAAGTGCATTTGGAAATATCAGCTAGCAATCTTGTAGTCTACATTTGCAAACATTAACAAAGTGAGTATCTACTCTTAAAATCTTCTTTACAATTGTGATTATTTCTACTTATAAAATTGTTTGTATACAAAAAATGGCTCATTGAGTCAGGTTCTGTCATGGATATATAAATGTTGCAGAGAACAATAGAAAGCCAGCAGACCCTTCAGCCACACTACACAGCCGAGGAAGGAACATTCCAAGCTGTAAAAAGATCATAAGTGCTCACGACTTCTCTGAGCATAGGTGTGAAAAACTGCAATGTCCATCATATTGAGAAACAGAACACTCAGGAACATTAAACATTAAAAGGTGATACAATCCGTATTGATGAATGGTAGCGAAGGTCCTTCCAGACATGATACAGCTGTAGAAATGCCAGCTCTTTGAAGCTTCTGTGTGCGTATTACAGTGACTAATAGAGAGACCTACAGCTTGTCAAAGTACAGCAGAAAGACTAAAGGATTCAGTCCTAAGTGGGATATCTGTATGGCCTGCCCTCCTCCTGAAGCTTAGCCATCATTGAGGAAGAGCGCGCTGAAAGAGAGCAAGAGTCTGAAGAAGAGGAGTCTTCTGGAGGCAACAGGGGAGCTGCACATACAAACTCACAGAACGAGTTCAAAGGAAGCTCTCTACGAGTTGGCTGAGGGAACAAAACCAAGGGAGCCAACTACCTGTCTGAGCTTGCATTCCTCTCCAAATGCCCTACGGTGTATTCTTTAACACACTAGTTTCTTCAGACTGATGATGATGATGGTGGTGGTGGTGAGGATGTGGTGATGATGGTGATGTAGTGGTGGTGATGATGGTGATGATGTGGTGGTGATGATGTGGTGATGGTGATGATGTGGTGGTGGTAATGATGATGGTGGTGATGTGGTGGTGGTGATGATGTGATGGTGATGATGTGGTGGTGATGATGTGGTGGTGGTGATGATGTGGTGGTGGTGATGATGTG
>PVIU01027621.1:0-20175 GCA_004026605.1 Ondatra zibethicus | reverse complement strand
AGGAGGAAGAGGAGGAGGAGGAGGAGGAGGAGGAAGAAGAGAAGAAGAAGAAGAAGAAGAAGAAGAAGAAGAAGAAGAAGAAGAGGAAGAGGAAGAGGAAGAGGAAGAGGAAGAGGAAGAGGAAGAGGAAGAGAAGTATGTATCCCTAACAAAGGATTTGTTGCTTGCTAAGGCTTCAGAAAAGAAGTGTGTATCCCCAAAGTACTACCATATTTGTTCTTACCATACATTTAGGTAGAATTAAAGAAATGACAAGGTCAATAGAACCACAGTTGAGAGTGTCAACTGAATAAAAAAGGGTATATTCTGTTCATGTCTGGTTGCAGTAACATAGGTAAGCTAAAGTAGTTTGACTCCTGCTTGTTCCTGTTTCTTGATGATAGACAGTTGCCTGACCAATCAAGTTTCTTTTGTAAATTCATAAAGAAAAATATAAAAAGACTTTGTGAGGAATGTAAGATATTGGAAGAAATACAGAATGATATACAAAGTGGTAATGGTACTTTAATATAGTAACAGTAATTGTTAATGATTAGTTTGGGTTGCCATCACTGAGCAAATAAAAAAATCGCTTTACTAGTCCCATAGAACTCAAATGGCTCAGCAGGCATTGTGGTCTGCAAACTAATCAGAAAGTCTTCAGTAATAAGTAATAATAGATTAGGGGAGATAAATGGGGAAGGTAAAACATATTTAAAACTGGAGAAAGACATTAAAACTCTGCAGGTTGATTGCAAACCAGACAAAAGCAACTGCTGTGATTGTTTATCTCCAGCGACTCAGCAGCAGGAAGCAAAATAACTCTGGAGCAGATTAACTGAAAATACTCCCTCAGAAGATCCAAAAAGCTACACAGTTCCAAATACGTTATCAATGCTCTGAGGGAAATTCATCATTGTACCAAGAAAGTCAGAAAATTAGAACATCCGGGGAGAGATAAGAGATTGAAAATGTTTTTAAGACTGTATTCTCCAGGGCTGCATGTTCTCAAAAGCACGCTCATAATTGCATAGATGAAAGCTGAGAAGACATTGGGAAGATAATTTTCTAGTGAACGAAGGATTTAATTTTAAAATATGAATAGTGGTTTTTAAGGAATGCTTAAAATTTATGACAAGTATGGGCTGTAATTAAAGAATGGATATCTTTAAAATGTATTACCAGGCCTTATTTTTCATTCAAATATATTTTGTGCCAGGACAAGATGCACAGTGCAAAAAGGGAATAAGAAGAAAACGAGTAAGTGCTCATTATTCATTGTTTTACACAGAATCTATAGAGTACCATTGTATGTCAATCAGCTTTCTGCATCTCATTGATACAATGATGAATAAAGTTGTTAACATCAGTCCAAATTTTCACATTAAAAAGCAGCAAAATATGACAGCAAACATGTTTATTTGTAAAACTGTATAATAATAATTTCTATGAAATACATATTGATATTATCAAATAATGGTTAATGAAACTCAAGAAAGAGCCTATTTCAGAAAAATTAGGTCTAATATCAAGAACCAAATGGAATGCTCCATCAGTTTCTGTGATGATTTGGAGACTTCCTAGTACCCAGTATGAGCTGTATTGTAGTGTTCTGCCTAGGGCTAAATTACCTACTTCCGAGCTATCTAGGAAAGGGGATTTTAAAGTGTATCACTGTGTTTCAATCAAGGTTATTCTCCTCCCCAGTGGACATCAGGAACTGTTGTGGTAACACGTCTGTGGAGCCAACCCCTTGACCCTTGGGACAGCTACAAGCTGGTGTCATCTCTGGAGTTCCCAGTAGATCAGCTGAGGCCCTATGGTCACCCCATCTCTGCCTCTACTCTCACTTCCTGAAGCTGTGTCTTAGGAAGGCACACTGCAGCACAGCTTCCCAAAAACCTGTGTTTGGGGAGATGCAGTCTCAAGCCATGTGGATAAATTAGAGGAGCCAAGGGATTCTACATAGAACATGGTAAAAACTCAAAATGTTTTACTTCTTTTTGTTTTTATGTGGAAGAAAATAGAATCATGTTTCAGAGGAAATGTAGATACTGAGTGTACATGAGGAGACAGGAGCTTTTGAACATTTTATGCCTATTAGCTTTCATGCCTGTTAAAAAGATTTTTAAAACAAATCTTATGCTCAAAAAGATTTATACACAGCTCCTTATTGGGCTATTTAGTGACTTTTTTTTTTAACAAGTTCTCCAGAGTTGACATCAAGCAAAGTCTTCATTAACTAAGAGAAGTGAACAATCCCTTAAACTCATTTTGTTATGATTTTAGCATTATAATTATTAAAATGATAGGTGAAGACTCTTACAACTTTTTACCTTAGGAATTCTCATGACATTTTTAATCATGAACATTCTAAAGCTTTTGAGTCACTGTAACCTTCACCTGAAAGCATTTACAACTAGCATGAGTTCAACTTGCTTTTCTGTGACCTGGCTCATGTCATCTGGAGACTGCACTTCTCACCCGAGTAAGAAATGCAGACCGTCACTGTAGAGACTGGTGGGTTTCCAACTTGCTGATCCATCTCTGCAAGTGGCAGTTTGGAACATGCCAGTTCATTCATGCTTTTTGCCACATAGAAATGCTTTACTCTGCTTTCTTATGTTACTGTAGTGTTGTAGGCAGACATGAAACATTTATATTTTCTCCTTCTCCCTACTTGATGCCTTTAGGATTTAGAAACTCTTATTGAATATTCATACTTTCATGGCCATTAGCTATTGGCATAACTTCAATAAGAATATGTTCTTGTTGTAATGAAACATAATTGGGAACATTGGTTATATTACCAAGGCTTTGAAATGTCATACTGGAGAATAATGTGCATAGAATCAGGTTTTGGGAACTGAGGTTGACTTTATGGAAAAATTATTTTAAAAACTCTTGGAAAAACAACCACAGCTCCTGGTTATGGTATTCCTACTAGAGGGAAAAAAGGAAAGTCTTACTTCCTGATCAGCCAGAAAGCTTTGAAGTGTTTGTGTGTTCATGAGTAAAGGAAAATGCACCCATGTCTCTAGGAATTGACGTGGAGTCTATGCTTAGCTGTCAGGTAAAACACTCCTAGTTTCCTGTCATATATAATCATAATTCTCCAAACTAAAGTTTATTTTCCTCCCAATCTCCTGATTTGGAGATGTAGGACTCCTTTCCTGAAGTCATACAAACTACAGTTTGAGAATTTAATATAAACTTGGAAGAAGCCACACAACAGTTTGTGTGGGAGCCAACTTTCTGCCTGGGGCTGTGTAGGCCATGAGGGCAGTTAGCTGAGAACACCCCATTCTGTCTCCAGAGCCACTCAAAACAAATCCTGGGAACTCTTGAATTTGCACCTGTCGTCCTCATGGCAAACACTTAGAATATTCTCAACACCAGCCCTTTGGGCTTAGAAACTGCAATCTAGCTTCTCATATTTGTTTTTCTTCTTACCTGTAGAAATTTTGCATGATAATGATGCATAAGTAGCATCTCTAGTCACAAATCCTGTTCTACCAAATTCCAATGGAAGTTTCTGTGGGTGCTTAAGGAGAAACCAGTAACTCAGTCAGAAGTGGATAAATATTTTTCAAAGCAAACAAGAATGTTTCTTTAGTAACCAAACTTAGTCAGGATAAAGGCCTAGGTGGACTCATCAAGATGGAGTGGTCTTCCAAGAGCACAATAAGTGCAGGGTTTGTGAGATCTGTCTATAACAAATCACTTGACCCTGAGACTGCTCTTAGGAACTTTTCTACTCACCTAGTTCCACTTTGTGCTGCACCTCTAACTGCTTTTTCTTGAATTTAGAATTTAGTTCAAATATATACTAAGACATTGTGTTGTATTAGTTATGTTTTATTGCTGTGATGAGACACCACGCTGATGGCGATCCTTATAAAGAAAAGCATGTAACTTGGGCTGGCTTACAGTTCATAGCTTTACTCCATTGTCATGGTGTGTCATGGTGGTGTTCAGGCAGACACAGTGATGGAGAAGGAGCTGAGAGAATGCTACATCCCAATGTAAGCAGCAGGCAGAAAGAATAGGCCACTGGGTCTGGCTTGAGCATCTGAAACCTCAAAGCCCACCCCCAGTGACACACTTTATCCAGCAAGGCCCACCTCCTAACAGTGCCACTCAACATTAGCCTATAGAGGACATTTTGATTCAAAAAGAACAAGGTGTCTTCCCCTTGTTCCTGTGTCAATTCTTTTTTTACCACCTTAACTGTGATCTGCACAGTAAGACTGATGGGAAGATTTACAACAGTCTTAAGAAGAAATCATTTTATTGTTCAGCAATTAAGTGGGGTACAGAGCTGGAAGCCTTGGGTTGCTATAGCAGAGGAAGGAAGTCCAGGATACACAGTTCTATTAGATATGTGTCATGGGATTTGTTTTCCAAGATAGATTACTGATTTGTTTACCTCAACAATAAAATGTAACTTTTTAACTACTTAATTAAAATTAGCTATTTTATCTGGGCAGGAAACGCAATGTAAACATATTCAAGGTATGCTTTTAGTTGTTATTGTTTATTTGTTATTGTTTTTGTTTTTATATTATTAATTATTATTATTGTGGTTATTTAGCCAAGGCAAGTATCAGGCTAAAGAAAGATGGTGATCAGAGAATTATGTGCGTAATTGAACTGCAATGGAAACACAGACACTATTTACAGTTGAGTGATGGAGGACACATAATTATAGAGAAATTCAATGGCAGTTTTCCAACAATGAAATTCTAGGCTTAGAAAGAGAATAACTCAGTTAAGAAAGGATGGTAAGAATATTGTTTTCTGGATACATGTGAAAGCTCATAATTTCCTGATGTACATATTGATGCCAGTGGTCTTTAACCCAGTAGTAACCAAGGTAAGGATTCCTTAGTAAGCAAAAAATAAAAAATAAATAAAAATTAAAAAAAATTGAAAAAAGCAAAGGAGAAAGCCTAAATACTTAGGTAGTCATATTTACAACTAGAGATTTTTAAATGCCTCACAGATGACTCAAAAGCCTTTGATGACTCAAAGGGCTTTATCATTCAAGAAATGGAATATTCATGCAACTTTATGTGCATACCCTGTGCTAAGAACCCCTGTTATCAAATGTAGGGACCACTGGGACTTTTCATTTTAATTAGCATCTACACAAAGGGGCACTGAAGACTCAGATTCTGCTTCCCAGTTTGCATGATTCCCTTCCTAGAGCTTGCTACCAAGAGTAGAACGGCCTCATTTCCACCTGCCCTCTGTAATTACTCTTTATGGCTAATTAAGAGCAAAGCATGCTATCATGTGGTGCTTTCAGCAGCCCAACAAGTTTTAGATTACTTGTTAAGAATTGTCTGTCATAGAAGATCTTGCTTATAATCCTGAGTCTTTATTGGATCTTAAAACAAATTTGCATAGTAGTTCCAGTGCAGTCTAGTGGCATCACGGCACATCTGGGCACGGGGCTGCCGGCAGTTGGGCATTGCCTCCTCCAGAGCATTGTTCCTGAACCCGGACATGAAGTGGGAGGTTCGGAACCCTGAGATTTGAATAGTGTTGCACAGTGGACTTTGTGTTGAGAGAATCAAAATTCATGCCGAGAGATATCTGTGAGACCGTGCTCAAGTTAGGGACCTCTGAGGAAGCCAGCCTGAGCCAGAGCCCTCTGTGGGACTGGGCACAAGCCAGGGACAGCTGAGGGAACAGGCCTGAGCCAGCAACCTCCACCAGAGCAGGCCAGAGCCAGCAACCTTACCCAGATCATTCCTGAGCTTGCAAACTCAGCAGGAGCAGCCTTAAGCAAGCAACCTCCTCCATAGGAGTAGGTTCAAATGACCTCTGGGATTGCAGGGCAATACCAGGGAGCAACAAGTGACCTCTGGGACCACTTAGTGACCTCCAGGTGATTAGAACCATGGCTCTGACTACACCACGAGGAGCAATCATCTGAGCCTTGGATCCACTGGCATCTGGAAGATTGATCACTGACCAGAGGAAAAGATGGAAAAAGACAAAGTAAGAATATACTGAACACCACAAGAGCTATATGATACCAATAAAAACTAGTGATTCTACAACTGCAAGACTGGAACACCCAAAATATAGATGAATCAGAAGAAAATGATCTAAAAGGTAACTTTTGTAGAATGTTTGAGGCCTTTAAAGAAGAAATAAAAAATTCTTTCAAAGAAATAGAGGAAACGACAAACAAAAATTGGAAGAAATCAACAAATCCCTTAAAGAAAATCAAGAAAAAGCAATCAAACAGGTGAAAGAAATGATTCAAGACTTGAAAATGAAAATAGACACAAGAAAGAAAACACAAACCAAGGGAATTCTGGAAACAGAAAATATGAGAAAACAATCAGGAACCACAAATTCAATCATTAACAGCAGAATAAAAGAGATGAAAGAGAGAATCTCAAGCGCTGAAGATACAATAGAGGAAATAGACTCATCGGTCAAAGAAAACATTAAATCTAACACAAGTTTAGCACAAAATATTCAGGAAATACAAGACACCATGAAAAGACCAAACTTAAGAATAATAGGGATTGAAGAAGGAGAAGTCCAATTCAAAAGCACAGAAAATATATTCAACCAAATCATAGAAGAAAACTTTCCCAACCTAAAGAAATATATGCATATGAAGATACAAGAAGCTTACAGAACACCAAACAGACTGAATCAAAAAAGTCCCCTTGCCACATAATAATCAAAACACTAGACATACAGAATAAAGAAAGAATATTAAGAGTTGCAAAGGAAAAAGGCCAAGTAACATATAAAGGCAGATGTATCAGAATTACACCTCACTTCTCAGTGGAAACAATGAAAGCCAGAAGGTCCTGGTCAAGCATTATGCAGACGCTAAGTTACCACAGATGCCAGCCCAGACTGCTATACCCAGCAAAACTTTCAATCACCATAGAGGGGCAAAACAAGATATTCCATGACACAACCAGATTTATCCAATACCTAGCCACAAACCCAGCCCTAAACAAAGTACTAGAAGGAAAACTCCAACCCTAGAAGTTTAGCTACATCCACTAAAACACAGACAATAGATGATCTCACAGTAGCAAATCACAAAGAAGGGAAACACAGAAACAAAAGCATCACCAAAAACAAAAACTAAAATAACAAGAGCTAGCAATCACTGGTCATTAATATTCCTTACTAAAAATGGATGCAACTCATCAATAAAAAAAACCCACAAACTTTCAGAGTGGATAAAAAACAGAATCCATTCTTCTGCTGCATACAAGAAATACACCTCAACCTCAAATACAAATATTACCTCAGAGTAAAGAGTTGAGAAATTTTTTCCAATCAAATGGACCTAAGAAACAAACTGGTGTAGCTATCCCAATATCTAACAAAATAGACTTTAAACTAAAATCAATCAAAAGAGACAAAGAAGGACATTTCATATTAGTCACAGGAAAAATCCAACAGGAAATCTCAATACTGAACATCTATGCTGCAAATAAAAAAGCACCACCATAAGTAAATGAAACACTGCCATAGCTCACATCACACATTAAGTCCCACACACTAATAGTGGGAGACTTCAACACCCCACTCTCATCACTGGACAGGTCTGCCAGACAGAAGATTGACAAAGAATTAAAGGAACAGATGATATGACTCAAATGGACTTAACAGATATCTATGGAACATTCCATTCAAACATAAAAGAATATACCATCTTCTCAGCACCTTGTGGAACCTTTTCAAAAATTGATTACATACTAGATAACAAAGAAAACCTCAACAGATACAAAAAATTGGAATGGCCCCATGTGTCTTATTGATCACGACGGCTTAAAATTAAAATTCAACAGCAACACTAATTTCAGAAAGCCCACAAACATGTGGAAATTAAACAATACTCAGCTGAATCACCAGTGGGACAAGGAAAAAATAAAGGAAGAAATAAAAGACTTCCTAAAATTCAATGAAAATGACCACATAACATACCCAAATTTATGGGACATGATGAAAGTACTGTTGAAATGAAAGCTAATAACACTAAATGCCTGCATAACGAAGCTGGAAAATTCCCACACTAGTGAGTTAACAGAACACCAGGAAACTCTGAAACAAAAAGAAGCAAACTAATCCAGGAGGACTAAAAGGCAAGAAAAAATCAAATTGAGAGCTGAAATCAACAATATAGAAACAAAGAAAACAATACAAAGAATCAATGAGACAAAGAGTTGGTTCTTTGGGAAAATCCACAAAATAGACAAACAGAGAGAAAATATCCAAATTAACAAAAGCAGAAATGAAAAGGGGGGCATCCAGAGAATCATTAGGTCATATTTCGAAAATCTGTACACAAAACTGGAAAACTAAAAGGAAATTGACAATTATGTGGCTAAATATCACTTGCCAAAATTAGATCAAGACCAGATAAGCAAATTAAATAGACCTATAACTGCTAAAGAAATAGAAACAGTCATTAAAAGTCTCCCAACCAAAAAAAAAAAAATCCCAGGACTAGATGATTTCAGCACAGAATTCTACACGATTTTCAATGAAGAACTAATACCAATACTCCTCAAATTGTTCCACACAATAGAAACAGAAGGAACATTGCCAAACTCTTTTTATGAAGCTATAATTACCCTGATACTCAAACCACACAAATATATTACTAAAAAAGAGAATTACAGACCAATCTCATTCATGAACATTGATGCCAAAATACTCACTGGCAAACAAACACAAGAACACATCAGAAAAATCATCCACCATGATCAACTTGGCTTCATCCCAGTGATGCAGGGAAGTTTCAACATACAAAAAAATTGTCTTTGTAATCCACCATATAAACAAACTGAAAAGAAAAACATGATCATCTCATTAGATGCTGAAAAAGCCATTGACAAAGCACAACATCCCTTCAGGATAAAGATCTTAGAGAGATTAGGGATACAAGGAACATACCTAAACATAATAGACAATATACAGCAAGCCAACAGCCAACATCAATTTAAATGGAAAGAAATACAAAGCAATCCCACTGAAATGAGGAACAAGACAAGGTTGTCCACTCTCTCCATGTATATTCAATATATTACTTGAGGTCCTTGCTAGAGCAATAAAACAACAAAAGGAGATCAAGGGATATAAATTGGAATGGAAGAAGTCAAACTCTCACTATTTACTGATGATATTATAGTTTACATAAGCACATAAGCGACCCCAAAATTCTACAAAAGAATCAGATACAATAAAGGAACTTTTAAAGTCATCACAATCCCTGACTTCAAACTCTACTAGAGAGCTACAGTACTGAAAATAGCCTGGTATTGGCATAAAAACAGACAGGAGGACCAATGGAATTGAATTGAAGACTTGCATATCAATCCATACACTTATAAATACCTGATATTTGACAAAGAAGCAAGACATATTAAATGGAAAAAATAAAGTGTATTCAACTGATGGTGCAGTCATAGCTGTATGTCAACACGTAGAAGAATGAAAATAGATCCATATCTATCACCATGCACAAAACTCAAGTACAAATGGATCAAACACCTCAATATTAAACCAACCACACTGAACCTTATAGAAGAAAACGTGGGAAGTACACTTGAATGCATTGGCACAGGAAACCACTTTCTAAATATAATCCCAGTAGCACAGACACTGAGAGAAACAATTAATAAACAGGACCTCCTGAAACTGAGAAGCTTCTGTAAAGCAAAGGACATGGTCAACAAGACAAAACTACAGTCTACAGAATGGGAAAAGGTCTTCACCAACCTTACATCAAATAGAGGCCTGATCTTCAAAATTTTCAAAGAAATCAAGAAATTGGTTATCAAAAGAACAAATAATCCGATAAAAAAATGGGATACAGATCTAAACATAGAACTCTCAACAGAGGATTGTAAAATGGCTGAAAGACACTTAAGGAAAATGCTCAACATCCTTAGCCATCAGAGAAATGCAAATCAAAACAACTCTGAGATTCCATCTTAAACCTGTAAGAATGGCCAAGATCAAAAACACTGATGACAACTTATGCTGGAGAGGATGTGGGGTAAAGGGACCACTCCTCCGTTTCTGGTGGGAGTGCAAACTGATACAGCCACTTTGGATACCAGTATGGCGATTTCTCAGAAAATTAGGAAACAACCTACCTCAAGACCCAGCAATACCACTTTTGGGTATATACCCAAAGGATGCTCAATCATGCCACAAGGACATGTGCTCAACTATGTTCATAGCAGCATTAGTTTTCATAGCCAGAACCTGGAAACAACCTAAATGTCCCTCTACCAAAGAATAGATAAGGAAAATGTGGTATGTTTACACAATGGAGTATCACACAGCAGAAAAAAAAATGACATCTTGAAATTTGTAGGCAAATGAATGGATCTAGAAAACATCATATTGAGTGAGGTAACTCAGACCCAGAAAGACAAATATGATATGGACTTACTCATAAGTGACTTTTAGACATAAAGCAAAGAAAAACCAGCCTACAATTTACAATCCTAGAGAACTTAGACCACAAAGAAGACCCTAAGAGAGACATACATGGATCTAATATACATGGAAAGTAAAAAAAGAAAAGATCTCCTGAGTAAATTGCAAACATGGAGACCATGGGAGAAGGTAGAAGAGGAGGGGGAAAAAAAGAGGGGAGCAGAGAAAAATATATAGCTCAATGAAAACAACTTATAAAAAAACAAATTTGTGACTGTGAAGTCTTGGTCTTTATTAACCTTCAAAATCATCTTAGTCTATGTTATTTTTGAAATAATAAACTATTATATCATTTCCCTGTTCCTTTTCCTCTCTCCACACCCTCCATTTTGATAATTTCTGTAGCAGCTGGAACTATATTGCACACTGAAGAAAGCAAGGAGGCTTGTATTCATATTGCACACTCTATAGGCATTCCTTAGAAAGAACTAGTCAAAAAGAAAAAAGAAAATTACCTATAATAAAGGTCTTCATGATTTTCATACATAGATAAATTCAAATGAATACACAATCACTTTAAGTGTCAAGTAGAACAACGCTGTTTTCATATAATTCAACCATATATTGCCAAAGCACCAGCCCTCAGCAGGGTAGAGAAACTGAGAGGAGACATGGAGTAGGCAAGTGATCGAAAGGTAGACTTTTTTCTCTAAGGAAGCAAGACTTAATTCTTTGTGACCGGAAAAAAGGGACACACACACATATACCCCATCAGCATGTTAGGGTCTCTCTATTTTTCCCTTACAGTTTATATACCTCAGCAAAATTTTTTAAGCAATATAAAAATTGCAATGTGGTTACATTCTATTTTTCTTCAAGTGATTGATTCCAATGAATACAAACGATAAACAGTGTGTTCCCCAATACCCTTACATGATTAAAATTTTATGTATTACAGGTGAAAAAAATTCTTCCCAATGACCCACAGACATTCAAGTCTAAGCAACTCCTTATCAGATTAACAAAGTATGTGTATGCAAGGGTTTCTTCTCAGCTGGTTCTTTTATTGGTGTGCTGCATTTGTGATCACAAAGAAATGATCAATCATTTTATTATTTATCTCAAAAGGTAATCTTACAAAAAGTCTTAAACATATATGTCATTGTACTTTAAGTCCTCAGAGCACACATTCACTCAAATTGTTTTAGTCATATCAGAAAGCTGAGGGCAGAAATGGTTACAAGAAATTAATCATTGCCTTTGGTCACCAACCCATCTGTAGCAAGAAAGGTGCTTCAGCTAGTAATAACCAGGTTTCCTTTGTTCTTGTTCCCTGACCTCAAGGAGTTCCTTGCTCAGCTGTTAAAGGTGTTCCTTTCTAAACTTTAAATTGTTCCCCAAGATTTTCTACACCAAAGTTATTAGCAAAGTATCTTCACCTGACCTGACCACCTGATTCCTAACAATCTACATGTTTAAATTCTACATATCTAAATGGTTGATTCATTAGTCTGCTCCAGGAGCGGTGCTTGGAAAAAGTCAGTGACTATTAGTGTAAGTACCGGGAACACTGCCCAGTGATGGGCTAGGCATCCCCTTAGAGTTTTCAATAGAACTCATAGCTTATGAGGGAGGTGGTGATCGCAAGGGCAATAGCAGAGCAACTATGCTCAATAACGGCATGGGGACCTTCCAGCTCTGGATCTCCAAGGCATATCCACCACTGCTATGCTAGCCAGTGAGTCATTTTCCATGATTTCCAAAGCTATTTGCGCTTCCTATCAAATGGCCCCGGACATTATACCACAGACATTTTTCAGTCATGCTCTAGTGGATATTTAAGACTTTTTACAATGATAAGTAGAATTCCAATGTGTAAATTTATCAGTATTCAATGGATTTCTGTGGGTTGCTCCAATGTTTTTACTAATAAAATAACTCTACCATAGGAATTCTCGTAGATATATTTTTCCAATACACATAATTATTTCTCTGTGTTATTAGAAGTAGAATTCCTTAATCTGTTGATACAAAAATGTATATGCACTTTCCTACTTAATTACCTTTGAGAAATTATGTACCAATGAGACTACAAAGAATGTTAAGAGAAAGGAAATAAGACATCACACAAAACTTGGGCTACTTAAAGGACCCAGAGGCACTTCCTTTTCAAGGTTCTGCATTTTGATGGACTTTGTATTTAAGCCAATTCTGCTTTATTTACAGTTCTTTCTGAGAACTTGCTTCTTGAACTTTTGCAGTTAGCCTAAAAGGCACTTTGTACAAATACTCATCCAACTTAAAAATTCAAGGAGAAATTACAAAAACACTTCCTAAAACTCTGCTGCTTCAGAGAAGAAGTCAGATTGTGGAGTACAATTATCTGAGAAACTTGAGAAAATAAGAATGCATCAAGGGAAAACTATAGCTAAAGTCACAGTTTTTAAATATTTCAAACAGTTTCACAAATTAAGAAAAAAATATGTAGAATAGAGACATGGTATATTTCACTTATGATTTAAAACAGAAAACCAAATAGAAATTAAGATTTTTTTGGTAAAGATTCACTTTATTTTTTATTTGTGTGTGAATGTATGTTGTGTATGTGTGTTTCAGGTTAGGCATTTAAAAACATTTCCTATTTAGAGCAATAGCACATACCAAGCAGCCAGACTTTGCATTGTTCTGTAAGACACAGATGCCACAAGGGAACACCAAGAGTCCTTGCTGGTCTGAAGAACCCACAGTGAGGCAAGTGACAGGAGAATTCTGAGCCTGGGGTATCTGAAGTAAGAATAATAATAAAAATTTAAAAACATGTGTATGTGTGTTTTGCTTGCATGTATGTCTGTTTCCCATCTGTGTGTCTGATATTTCTGGAAGTCAGAAGAGGGAATTGGATCCCCTGGGTCTGGACATAAAGCTGCTATGTGGATTCTGTGAACTGAACACAAGGCCTCTGGAAGAGCAGCCAGTGTTCTTACTGCGGAGCCAGTTCTCCAGCCTCCATCTGGAATTTTTGTCTTGTAGTCACTTTTCTATAATTTTGTCATTCAGGGAGACAGTATATCCATCTTCAAGGTTATCTGCTGTATAATCTAGAAAAATACCAGTAAATATCTCCCTTTCTATTCTGTGCAGTATTGTGAGGCTCCTATGGAGAACTGTCTCCCAGTGTTAACAAAAGAAAGCCGGATCAATAGCATTACAAGTGAGCTGATGGAGATTTAGATAGTGTTTCCTGTTTAAAAATGCCCCTCTGGGGTTGACAGTAGTTTAGGAAATTGGCAATGATTCCTTAAAAGACCTTTCTTTTTGATTTCCTGAATCTAAGAGATCTTTGCTGCCTCTTCTAAGTCAGATTTTCTGATGGTATTGTAAAGTCCATTGCCCTTCCCCCTTTAGAATGTCTTCTGTTTTGATCACCAAATGCTAGGTGATGAAATAGACAACGAAAACATAAACAGGAAACACTATCACAGGCAGGGAACGAGGGCTGAAACTGGAGCTGCATATTGACTGGTTGGCAGAGACAGCAGTTACGAATGGGCATTTCCAGGTAACAGAATGCCGGGAAGAGACAGGCTGCGGGGAGTTTGTGGAAAAATATCAAGCTCATAGTATAGTCACTTCTAGGAAACAACATTTTTGAGTGTTCTCAAAATAAACTTTTTGTTGACTTGGAGATACGCTACCAACTGAAACAACAACAGAAATAGAGTGTGGATTGTGAGACCCAGACTTTAAAGGGAAGGCGAAGCGGCAGCTCTATTCCTAGTTCTTTCATGGAAAAGTTGGAGAAATGATTAGGGAGATTCATAATCATAGCAAATGATAGAAAATCTGCAAATTGTCACAAGCCTACAGCCACTGAACCTTGGTTTTCCACCAGGAGGTACTCATGTCCTGAGCTAGGAACACTGTCCTCCCCCTTTCAGCCAATTCTAATTGACCTCAATTACGTGGCTACTTAAGGCATGGTTATTGCTGCTTCGGGTCAATCTGACAAAATATCTGGCATAAGCAACTTAAGGGAGTTCTGGCTCATGGGTTTAGAGAGAACCATCACCGTGGTGAAGGAAAACTCTAGCAGAGCATCTATGTGACCGCAGAGGCATGCAGGAGGTTGCTGCTTCTCACGTGGTAGCCAGACCCATGGAGAGTTTAGCCAGAACTGGAAGTGGAGGTGCTTTCATGGACCCCTGCAATAGCCCAGTTTTGATGGCTAAAAATAATACCCTGAAAGTTCCACGACATCTGAAACAAACCTTAGCTAAGCGATGGAGTTCTGGAACAAGTGAGCCTGTGGGAGGCATTTTACATTGAAGTCATATCACAAGGCCAAGCTGTCTTCATTCAACTCTGCCTCTACTCCCTCCATTGTTTCCAGATACCCACTGGAAAATGAGTAGAAAATCTGGGATTATGTCATTTAACAGGGTGAAATGACATCTACCCTCCCAAAGTCAATATTCTCCAAAGTCATATTAATAGATACCAAGGGAAGAATATGAGTGAGAATCATTTGAATGGTTTTATGGCAGGATGAGAACAAGTAGCGTGTTTGAGACTGGATTGTAGTCATGGGTATCTTCCTAGAGGTTTGAGAGCCTGCCACCTGCAACATCTGGGAAAATCTCCAATGTTCTACTCAAGTGTCTTGACTTACATCCAAACACAGCAACCAGGACTTCAGCATGGTGGAGATACCATAGCTTCCTTAGTATATCGGACACTGACTAACCTCAAACCCAGAGAAGTAGTACCATTGACAATAGTCATTATGGGTGCTGTCTCAGTCTTCCTTTTCCTGTGTACATGAGTTGTAGAGCAGGCTTTACCGAAGCTTTGAGTGATGACTGTGAAGGAGTTATTTCCTGTGGAAAGCACGGAGGTGTCAGCTCTCAGATTGAAAACATGTGACAGACTGTGCCACTTAGGTGTGTGCCCTCATCTTTAGCTTTGATTGATAGGGTCATTAATCTGCCCAGGCAATGCTCCTGCTTCAGCCTCTCAAGGGCTGGGATAACAGATGTGAAATACCACTCTCAGTCGCCAGTTTTGTTTTTGGAGACAGGCTCTCCTTATATAAATTTGATGGACCTCAAACTCACATGCATCTAGTCTCTGACTTCTGAGAGCTGAGGTTGCAGGTACATGTTTGCAAGCAAAGATCTTAGATTGCAGTAGTCCAGAAGCAACAACAGCCTTCCAGAGACAAGGAGCAAAACTCTCAATTGTGAGAGCAGAGGCACAGTTGCTTGACTGAGAGAAAATGGGCCCTGCTGTTTAATCCGCCTGGGAAACAGGCGCTTGATTCCTCTAATACACATGGATCTGATAGTGCATTAAGAACCTTCTGCTAATCACTAGATACTTGAGTCACAGCGAAGAAGTGCAATGGCCTCTCACTCAAATCCTAGCTCTAATCCACTTTGCAGGTCTAGAGGCTTTTGGGGAAGGGCAGAAAGGGCATTTCCTTTAAAGAAGGCCTCGGCGAATTCTCAAGAGTCAGAACTACAGCAGCTATTTCAGCCTCGTATGTAGTGATCAGAGTTGTGGCTATGAGCTGAATAAGAGCAACTATTTTTTTCTCTTTTTTTTTGTTTGATTTTTCGTTTTGACTTTTCAAGATAATGTTTCTCTTGGTAGCCTTGGCTGTTCTTGAACTTGCTCTGCAAACCAGGCTGGCCTCAAATGCAGAGATCTGCCTGTCTCTGCCTCCCAACTGCTGGGATCAAGGTGTGTGCCACCACTACCCAGCTGAGTAGTTAGTTTTGAATACCTGTCTAGAAGTGAGACTAATACATCATGCTTCAAAAAGGTATGACAAGTTGTTCTCATTGTGAGCAAGCAAGACATCGTGTTTTTGGCCAAAGTTTGTCTTTATTTTGGTTTGTTTTGACATTCTCTTTATATTTATCTAGTTATAACCATGGAGCTATAAGGTCAGAAGACATTGGTCAAAACTGAATGTTTTAAAATTGGACATTGGCCAAGAATACCTGTTAAGCTGAACAAGATCTTTGCTGACAAAGTCTCCATGTTTTTTTTTTCTTTTTATGATTTGCAGAATGGCGCTTCTTCATAGAAAGGGACAAGCAGAAACTAAGGAAGAGCTTCTCTGCAAGTCAGCTGTGTAATAATTCTGTCTCGGGGGCCACGTGGAATGTCTGCAGGTCCAGAACTGCCTGACATAGGCCAAGTAAAGACCGGTATTTTCAGCTTAGCAACTTCATTTCAAAGAAAATTTTAAAAATAAATAAACAAACAAAAAGATCTCAGGAGTCAGCGGCTGAACACACACCTGCTGCTGGGCCTGACGACCCAAGTGCTATCTCAGGAAGCCACATGGTGTAAGGGGAAAATTGACACAAGTCGTCTCCGACCACACATGTGGCCTTCTCCTGTGTGCATATGCAAGCACACAGAAGCTCACGATAAATAAGGAACTGGGATGAATTAATTTAAAGACTAGCTGGAGAGATAGCTCAGAAACAGTATTTGACTAAGTCGCAGCAGATCATTGGCTCAACATCCACTACCACAAACAAACATATAAAATAAATAACAATTAAACGTCAAATTCTGCATAGTTGAAGACTACTTGAAGTCTAACAAATATTTGAAAATCCGGGTTGAATTGTTGAAATAACATTTCCAGTTTCTCCACCTATTTTGTACTGTGCAGAAGATATCTGGATCTGGTAGAACAGGATTTTATTGTGTGATTCATCAGGCAGAGGCTCTGATGTCAGATGCTGTTCCAGGTGTCTTACCTCTACTGCCATAAATTAATTTAGTCTCCAGCGTGCAGCATGCAGTTCTTTGCCCGGATCATTTCCTTTCCTCAATGGTAATTAACTAAGAACTGTAGAAAACAATTTTCTCTCATTTGCCAGATGAAACTATATCTTCATCACCTTACCTGAGGATGATATCAACTCAGGGTTCAGTCAGAATAGGTTCTCCAGGGAACACAGCACAGAATAGTATGTGTGTCATTGGGTTGAGGACCCAATGCCACTTGTTACCAGAAGGCTTAAAGTGACTATGGATGTATTGGTAGGCTACATATGTATGAGGGGGATAATTCTTTTGAAAATCAGATTTTAATGGATTTTTCTAGGTTTCTTGTGGGATACTCAGGGCATATTAAAATATTCAATATAGTATGAAAAGGAGTTATTACTCATTATAAACTGCAAGTTTTTTCAGAGAGAGATTTTGTGTGTGTTTCTGTGTGTGTGTGTGTCTCTGTGTGTGTAGTATATGTTTATATGTATGTTGATGCCTATACACCTGTGTGCATTCACATAAGTGCACTTTTGTGTAATGGTGAGTCTGGGTTGATATTGGCTGACTTTTTCTAGCATGGTATTTTTTGAAATTGGGTTTTTCCTTGAACCTGTAGCTAAGTAATTTGGCAAGATAACCAAGCGGAATTTCCAAGCTTCCCTCCATCTGCCTCCCAAGGGCTAGGATAGAATGCATGTGCCACACCTGGCTTTTCATGTGGATCTGTAGATCCACACTCCGGTCCTCCTGCTTTTGTGCGTGTGTGTGTGTGCGCGTGTGTGTGTGTGCATGCGTGTTTGTGCGTGTGTGTGCGCGTGTGCACGTGTGTATGTGCGTGTGTGTGTGCGTGCGTGCATGTGTGTGTGTGTTTACGCTGCTGGCTGAACCATCTCTGCCTCCCTTGGTTGGACTTGTTCTTCTGAAGACAACAAAAATACCATTCTATGATGTTCTTCTCTGCTTACCAGCAGTGCACAAAGTTAGCCTTTTGTGTTTATAATGAAGGATAAAAGAACACGAAGTACCATAGTTATCTTCAGCTGTAATCTGTGTTGTTTGCTTCTTACAATTTGTGATCTAGCTGATTTAGAAGACACGTAGAAATGTGTAGATGACACTGTTCATTCTCCAGCACTTCCGGAAGACATTCCTACATGGCTAATAGGATATACCAACAGGGCATTTGTTACTGTTTCTTTGTTTCTGAAATAAAATCTCAATTTTCAGTCATTGCTTCCACCTCTTGAACTATGAATTGAAATATAGGTGTGCACCTAGCTATCCCTAGGTATTATATGCAAAGCAGAGACAACTGTTTTCCTTTCGAAAATTTGTTCCTATTTGGGGATTTTGTCCTTGGAGAGGTAGAATAACCCACTCTAGGTGATAAATTGACCATGTTCTTTTTGTTCTTCACAAATTATGCCTTCCATTAAATTGAGCATATCTAACACTACTTTATGATAGACTGAGAATAGCATGAATAAAATCTAGTCCAAATATTTTATGAAAAGCCAAGTAACATGCTTGAATAGGTAGCTCATAATCCCAAGGTATGTATTCCTAATTGAATTTTTGTCTTGTTTCAATTTTAATAGATGGACTCTTTGGGCATCTGGCCAGGATTCTAGTGCAGAAAGACATTGAGATTTGGTTTAGAAAAATTTTTGGTGATAGCTGTCATCAACTAAACGTATACTACAATGTTACTGCAGTTTCATTCAAACAAAGTTTTGAAAGACAGCGAGAAAATTACTTTTCAGTAGAAGACCAGATGGAAAGATATGTATTAGGTAAAGAACAAAGACTCATGGAAAATCTCTGTGAAGAATCTTGAATGGATTAAGGTAGACTGCTTGGTGTTCAAGGTGCTGTGCAAAGTATATGTGATGTATATTCCTTAGTGAAATTATGAGTAAAATGTCCAGAAAAGGATGTAATCTAAGCAACTATTATTTTTGTTTTCTTCCTAACGCTCATATGACAATCACCACATTGAATTGTTATTCATCCAATCATATAGACAAAGTCTGAGCCTTCAGCAAAGCAAGCATTTCCCACGGGACAAGTTTGCCGTTTAGTGGCAGAATGATTACACTGGATTGCTGCCATCCTGGAAAGAATGCTTGGGATTTGATTTTGTTTTTCCTCCCCCACAGTACTTCTGCCAGCATTGCCACCTGCATGTTTACTGAATACCTTATTTTCTATCTTTCTATCCAGTATTATGTGGCTTCTGACCAAAAAATCTGATTTTACAGCACAAGACTGATTGGTCTTTCCATGAACAGCATCATCAAGAAGTCATTGTCCAACAAAAATGAAGGACAGTTTATGAAACAACAATGAATTGCTGGCTGGGAAGACAAAGTCAAGCATTACAAATAAATCATGGAAGTGTGATGGACACCACCTTACAACATGTACTGCATGTTTGATGCAACAGGTAGCCTCAACATGTGGGTCTGAGAATTAGAGAATGGAGTGCAGGGTCTCTTCCCCAGGGTCTCAGTTATGCACTCACTGCAGATTTCATTCCCCAGTCCCAGAATGTTGACCTTTGTTGAATTAATATTCTGGTTTTGTTCTACTAGAAACCAAGAGTACCTTGGTGCTCTATAACATTAGGGGCTGCTTGGTCGGGGGTTTCTGTCCTGCCACCGGGTCCCACAACCAGCAAGTCCCAAAGAAATTCACAAAGAGAGTCTCCATAAGTTACAAACTGATTGGCCCATTAGCTCAGGCCTCCCATTAGGTCTTGTAGCTTATATTAACCCATTATCCCTATCTATGTTAGCCACATGGCTCAGTACCTTTCTCAGTGGGGCAGGTCACATCCTGCTTCTTTGGTGGTCTGGGGAAGAGTGCCAAGAGAGATTCCTGCTTCCCAGAATTCTATTCTCCTTGCTCTGCCTCTACTTCCTGTCTGGTTGTCCCACCTAAACATCCTGGCTA
>PVIU01027620.1:0-20174 GCA_004026605.1 Ondatra zibethicus | reverse complement strand
CAGAGTGTGTGCCTGAACTGTCCCCAGAAGAGACCAGAGTGTGTGCCTGAACTGTCCCCCAGAAGAGACCAGAGTGTAGGTCTGAACTGTCCCCAGAAGAGACCAGAGTGTGTGTCTAAACTGTCCCCCAGAAGAGACCAGAGTGTGGGTCTGAACTGTCCCCAGAAGAGACCAGAGTGTGGGTCTGAACTGTCCCCAGAAGAGACCAGACTATGTGTCTGAACTGTACCCAGAAGAGACCAGAGTGTGGGTCTGAACTGTCCCCCAGGGCACATGCACTGGAGGCAAAAATGTCCTCAGTCCCTGGCACAACGGAGACTTTAGGAAGGAGGGCCTAATGGAAGGAAGTTGGGTCACTGGAGGGTGGATTCCTTAAGGGGAATGTGGGCACCCCACTTCTCCCCTGACAGTGTGAAGTGGCTGCGTTCCCTCCTTTCCATACTCCCATTATGATGTATTCGAGGCCATGGGCCAGTTGGCCATAGACTAAAACCTTTAAAACCATGACTCAAAACAGGTCCTCCTTTCTTTGTAAGTTTGTTATCTCGGGTATTCTGTTGCAGTGACAGAAAACTAACTAACACAGGAGTCACACTGCTATCAGACAAAATAAACTTAAAGTCAAGAAGTTACACCACTAGGCATGCTGGCCCATACCTATTAATCCAAGCACGTGGGAGCTGAGGCAAGAGGAGCCTAATTAACTCAAGGTCAGCCTGAGCTATGCAGGTGAGTTCAGCCTGGCCTGAGCTACAGGGCAGGCCTCAGTCTCATAGAACAAAAAAACAAACAGGGGCTGAAGAGATGGTTCAGCAACTAAGAGCACTGGCTGTTTCTTACAGAGGACCCAGGTTTGTTTCCCACACCCACAGGCGGCTCTCAAGCATCTGTAACTCCAGTTCCATAGGATTCAACCAATTCCCTTTTCTGACCACCGTGGGTACCAGGTATGTATGTGGTGCTCATACTTGCAAGTAGGCAAAATATTCATACACCTAAAATAAAAAATAAAATATTTTAAAAACAAATAGCTGGGAGGTGGTGGTGCACACCTTTGATCCCAGCACTTCAAAGGCAGAGGTAGGCGGATCTCTGAGGTGGAGGCCAGCTCACTACAGAGTGAGTTCCAGGACAGCCAGGGCTACACAGAGAAACCCTGTCTTGGGAAAATAATAACAATAATAATAATAAACAAGTTACAAACACAAAAGGCACACTGTATACCAATCAAAGGGTCAATGTGCAAGGAAGATAAAATGACTGTAATGTGCTGGAACCCAGCATCAGAACCGAGAGAAAGAAAAGCAGGTACAGGCAGATGTGAGGGAGGCTGAGACAGCTGAATATATCTTTATAACAGAGGTACTATACAGATGGATGGTTAATGTTTTTACAAAGAAGGCTTCAACAACCCTGCCTCACCCCACCAAAAGAGCCTGCCAGACACATTCCAGCACCTTCTTAAGCACACACAGAACACTTGCCAGAGTAGGTCATGATAGGCCACAAAACAAGTCTGAAATTTAGGAAGACTAAAATAATGTAAGTATTTTTGCCTACTATAAGGCTGGAAAGCCCTAGAAATCAACAGCAAAAGGAAAACCGGAAGATTCACCAGTATATGGAAATTGACAAATAAACAACCTAAATAATATTGCGTAGTCACACCGTTTCAAAAAGAAAATAGAGTGTGTGTGTGTGTGTGTGTCTGTGTGTAAACTAGAAAATACTGTGAGACAAATAAAAATGAAAACACAGATCTCTACAATTCACAGTGAAAGCCATGCTAGCAGGAAAGTCTACAGCAATTAATGCCTACACTAAAAAAAAAATAAGGGTAAATTCTCAGAAACTACACAGCTTTACACTTGAAGAAGGTAGTCAACAGACAGGCTAAGATAAGGTTAGCAGAGAAAAAGTAACAACCAGGGCAGACGTGATGGAGATGGAAAAGCAGTCAGACTTTGATAGTCGGTCTTGTTGAAAACTGATAAATCTTTAGCTAATTAAGTGGGGAGAAAAGGAAGATTCCAGATTAGAAACAAAAGGCATTGCAATGAAAGTCACAAAAACAAAGAGGCTTAAGAGCCTATGAGCAGAGCAACAAATGGGATAGCTGGGGGAGATGGTCAAAATTCCTGGAAATATGCAGCCCTCCAACACTGAACCGTAAAAACAGAAAATCGGGACAGGAGAATTGGCCCCGTGGTTAAGAGCACTGGCTGCTCAGTTCCCAACACCCACGTGATGGCTCACAGCCTCAATAACTCCAATCCCAAGGGATCCAATGACCTCTTCTGACCTCCACAGGTATGGACAGGCAGATAAAACACCCGAACACATAAAAGAAGTAAATCTTTTACAGAGAAAGAGAGAAGAAATAGAGAAGTTGGATAAACCTTTAATTAGTAAGAGAGACTGGTTTCATCATGAAAAACTTCCAACAAGAAGCCCTGGACCAAATGGCTTCCCTGCCAAAGTCTACAAGACACTCAAAGAAGAATTAATGTCCTTTGCAAAGTCCCCCAAAAGCTGAAGAGGAGGGAATGCTTCCAAACCTGTTTTATGAGGCCAGCTTCATCCTGATAACAAAGCCAGACAGGACCCTTAAACACTGAATTCATTATTTAAAACAAACAAACAAACAAACAAAAAAGACTATAGGCTTCTAAGAATGAAGAAAACACAGTCTATGCATACAGGGAGGATTACGGGGTCTTCAAAACTAATTCTGACACCTGCCAGGCACAGCTGGACTGTGAGGACTGGATATGCAGTGAAAAGCCAGCAGCGGACACACACACACCGTGATCCCACTTACACAAGACATCTGAAGTCAGATTCAGACAGCAGAAAGTGAAGCAGTGAGTACCAGGCCCCAGGAGAGATAAATGGGGAGTTGAGTCGCTGTTCAGAAAGCACAGAATTTCAGCTGTAAAAGATGAGTTTGGGGCTCAGCCACTGCATATAGTTTTGTTGACAACTGATAAATTCTTATAGCTAATTTAATGAACAATGGAAAAAAGGAAGAGTCAAAATTAGAAATAAAGACATTGCATTGGAAGTTACAAAAAATGAAAAGGATTATTAAGAGACCGTGAGCAGACCAACCAGTGGGCTAGCCATTCAACACTGATCACTTAAAATCGGGTTACAAAGGATAGATTTCCTGTGCCTACAGACACATACACACACCGGGAGAAATATAGACAGGAGGGTTGGGATTATTTGATTCAATACTTTTGAATCAAATAACTAAGTCTTCATTGGAATGATGATTATTGTGTAGCCATTTCATTACTGGAGTGGAAAATGTGGGGGAAAGCTAAAAACCCAATGACTTTATAAGGCGCTTGCAGCCCCACCCCCAATATATGAAGTTCACTATTCAAAAGGCTCTTGACTCCTGACTTATCAGACAACCTGTGCTATGAAATCACCCAGCAGTAAGGGACAAAACTCCATGTCAGCCTGAAGTCGCCCCAGAAGTTAGGGTCAAAATTAGGACTCACTGAGATAGAATTCATACCATATATACCAAAAAAAGTGTGTGCCTAAGTGCTATTTAGGATAATAACAGAAGTGTGTATCCATTGCCATCAACTTTAGAACATTCCTCTTGCCCCCAACATCAACCCTACTACTACTGCCCATCTTCCCTTTCTCCTGGGCCCTGGAAATCACTAACCTACCCTATCTTTGTGAACTTGCCTTCTCTGTAGTCATTTCTTTTGAGCATATGTCATCTCCTTTGATATGGCATAAATTATTGAAATTATTCTAATGGCACCCAAAGGCAGTGAGCTGTAGGGAGCACATCCTTGAGGTTAGAGAGTACACTGGGTGGTTTTGTGTGTCATTTGACACAAGCGGAAGGCATCAGAGAAGAAGGCGGCTCAGTTGAGGAAATGCCTCCGTGAGATCCAGCTGCAAGGAATTTTCTCATTTCGTGATCAATGAGGGAGGGCCCAGACCATGGTGGGTGGTGCCATCCCTGGGCTGGTGGTCCTGGGTTCTATAAGAAAGCAGGCTGAGCAAGCCATGGGAAGCAAGTCAGTAAGCAGCTCCCCTCCATGGCTTCTGCATCAGCTCCTGCCTCGAGGATTCTGCCCTGTTTGGGTTCCTGTCCTGACTTCCTTCAGTGATGAACAGCAATGCTGAAGTGTGAGCCTAATAAACCCTGTCCTCCCTAACTTGCTTATTAGTCATGGTGTTTTGTAGCAGCAATAGAAACCTTAAGACAGTGATGTCACACAAATCCTGGGCACTGCTCTGCCAGGGGCTGGCCATGTGCCCTGTCTCTCCAGATTTCCAGGGTTACCCTGGAGCTATCTTTGGGGCTCTTTACAACTCTAAAACAATTCTATGGCAATTGATATCCAACTGAACTTTTTTCAAAAGCAAAAATATTGTTTCCGACTCAGTTCCTGGGCCTCAGTGCTGAGATAACCCAGTTCTGGTAACACTGGGTGTATATTGGCAAGTTTTCTACCACTGAGCTACATCCATTATTCTTAACTATCCTTCTAAAACTGCCAGAAAGCAAAGCCCCAGGAGCCCTACTGAACAGGAAGACTGAGAACCTGCTGGCACAATGCTCTTGGTAAGGCCTCTTTTCTCCCTGGGTCCCCTGATTGTACTGTGTAATCACTCAAGCTTGGAAAAGAGCCCACACAAAGAAATAGCAGAGGGAGCCTGTGGCAGAACTGAAGACAGTCATTCTGTCTTTGAGCATTCCTGCTGAGGGCTCTAAACCCACACCGTGGGACTCAGGAGTGCCTCATTGTCAAACTGTGCCCTGCAGATGCCATCATCAAAGCACTGGCTCCTGGAAACCAGCAGAGCCTCCAGGAGTCTCAGGGGTCCAGACCCATGCTCACCCCACCCTCAGAGGGAATCCAATCCTAACAGCCCTTCGGAGGACCAGAGGGAAGGCGAGACGCCCTTCAAATATTTACTCCATCCGAGTTTATTATGTTAGAAGAAAGAAAGAGACATCAGCGCAGTCCTGCTGGGACCCATGCCTGCCATTTGCCCCCTGGCGATTCCCTGGGTAGTTTGGGAAACTCGGTGTAGTTTATTTTTCCGTGTTGTGCCCCTTGTGAGACAGAGAAACTGATTATTGTACACACAAGGAAATCAGCCCCATTGCTTTGTAAATGGCTCTCCCTCTGCCCCCATTTTTTAACATACTTTATAAAATACCTACGATGTTGAACCTCAAATCCGTGCAAAGGGCCCTTGACCCTGGCTCCCCAGCCCACAGCCTGTCTCTGCTCTAAGGTATTCCACAGACAGGACCGCAGTGGGAGGTGGGTCTTTTTCCCTCGGTGCTCTGCCCTCTTCACCCCTCCGGGCCGCCTCCCAGCCCTGTTTGTTCCACCCTCTTACCTCGGCCCCCCCCTCTCTCGTTATGACCTCATCTTTCTGTTCCGCAGCCCCGTCCAGTCTTTTGGCCCAGTGTCAACAACTGAGGCCAGTTCCACCCAATACTTTCCTTCCTCCAACCCCCGTCTCTACCCCGGAGAGCCTGACTCAGAAGCCCCTGGGCCTCTGGCAGGGGTGCGAAGCACCAGCGATCTTACCCGCTGGGAGCTGGGTAGGAGCTTAGCTTGCTCCTACTCCCAGCTGCTGCAGAGCCCTGGAAGGTTGCAGCCTCCCTCTAACCTTTGTTGGGCTGGGGCGGGTAGATTTTCCCTGAGTGGGAAGTCACATTGGACCAGGACGTGCTCCTGCTCCCCACCCTACCCCCAAGTGTCATCATTGACAAAGCCGTGCATGGGCAACGTTTCATTTAAACTTCACCAGCCACAGCATTTGGGCATTTTCCCAAGGTCAAGAATCTAGTTCAGGGGGGCTCAGGAACTCCTAGTTCCTTCCTGTCTCAGTTACCATCCTCAGGGCAAAATAAACAAACAAACAAACAAATAAATAAATAAATAGAATTCCTCTGTCTGACCCGGGCTCTTTCCCTGCCAGAGAAGCCATGCCTCCCTGCGGCTTCAAACCTTCAGAAGTCCGAGTGCAGTCCATCTGGATTATGGGCAAACTCCTAGAACACAGTTCCAGTCCAGCCCAGAAATAGGGCAAGCCACCAAGATTCTGTCTAGGGCACGGATAGATAATTTATTACAGTGGAGATTTCTAACAATCCACTTTTGATATTTAAGATTCCTAAGGGAGATGTCTGCTTCTCTGTAAAGCTGTTAGCCATTCTATTCACATCGGCCTGTGTCAGCGCGGCTTCGGGCTGACTGAACTTCAGAACAAGCTAAAGCAGCTGTGTTTGGTTATTCACATCAGGAAAAACAAGGCTACAGCAAACCATGGCTCGGGGCCCCCTCAGCGGGTAAAGCAGGTGCATTCAGAAGCCGACTTCGATATGCCAAGAGTTTAACACCCTCCAGATTAGGGGATTCACACAATAATTATCCCCACCCCATTCTAAAGGGAGAGTGAGCAACAGAATAGGTTACAGCAAATGTTTAAAAAAAAAAAAAAGACGCATTTCTCTTGCCAGAAACCAAACAATGTATTATTACAGAAGTAACCATAAATTATTTTAAGTTAATAGAAAATCCGGGCTGAGGAGATGTCTCACTGGGTAAAGTGCTTACCATGCAAGCATAAGGGCTTGAGTTTGAATCCTCAGAACCCAGATAAAGCCAGGCACAGATGGGGAGGGGGTCCCAGCACTCTGCTTGATTAAGCAAACACTTGCAGCGCAGGGCTTGTCTAAGGGCCACAGATGCACGTCTCCTTTACACCCACAGCTTTAGAGGGGCCGGAGGAGTTAAGCTGCTTGCCACGTCACCTAGCTAACAAGAGGAAGAGCCTGGCTGTAACCAGTTCGGTGACACCAAAGTCGCACACTTCCAGGATCCAGAACCTCATGAACCCTGGCAGGGAGTCGGTCACCACCACACCCTTCACTGAGGAAGCTGTTCCCAGCTGCAACTGTCCTTCAGTGGAGCCAGGGACAGAAGGATGAGCCAGGGACGAGCCTGCTTCTCATCAACAAGTGCTCTTGAACCAACAGGCTCTAAGAAAGGCAAACTCTGGGATAGAGTCCCCCAAGACTGCTCAAGAGCAAGATCGCAGCCCCAGTCAGGCTCCCTTCTGAGACTAGCTTTAAGAACTCAGGCTGCCGGGCTTCCTGTCCTGTTGTCCTGCTGTACTAACCGACTGTCCAAATTCTGTCTTACTCCTCACAGGGTCCTCCCTTCCCCTCCACACTGCCCCAGGCTCCCTCTTTCCTGCAGTTCTTTGCCCTCTGCTCGTCTATCTTACCTTCCTTTTCCCTTGGCTTTTCAAAGGAACATACAAAGTTCTACGTCTCCTGCAGATTGCTGAAATCCGATTGCAGGGCCTTTAGCTGGTGAGGCAGCATTCCAGGCCATCTGCAGCTAAAACCTTTGTCCCCACATCATTGGGTGTCCGTGGAGAGGAGCAGACTCCTCTTACTGGTCCCTAATAGCTGGTTCCTCTGTAAGTGCCACATGTGGGGGAGGACTGAAGCTGAAGAGGTCCCTGGGAGCTCAGGAATGCATTGCCCACACCTCCTGTGGGCTGGTCCCCATTTCGTGGTCAGGTGGGCTACTGCTCCAGCCATCTGTTTTTGCTAAGGCTGAGCTTAGCCTTCTGTGCCTTCTGCTCTGTAACAATGCCGCATAATCTAGAGAAGGAATGTCTTAAGGTCAATATCTGTGTGGTTTCATTGGCTGCTCTCCCAAATAAGGAATTCTCAGATTCCTGCATGCCAGACTCCCCAAAGCATCTTTGTAACCAGCTAGATGCTGGCTGCCTCTGGAAAGTCACTGGGTATGTGCCTTGAAAGGGCCAGGATTCCCACAGGATTAGTATCAGGGAAGCAAAGTCCAGCTTAAGGGCATCATGAAGATGAAGATTTTCCCCCCAAACATTTGTTGTGACAGTGCAATGCTCATTCCCAGAGGAGTTTTCCCTTGAAGGGGAAATCACGAGTTTGGAACAGAAAAGAAAGGTAAGGCGCATGAGCGTGCCTTGCCCTCATCTGGGTCATGCAGAGCACCCACAGGCGGCATGGGCTGCATTACTAGCACATATGTTGTACAGCCCACACTATCCAATCACAAACATTTGTGGTGTTTTAGTCATGTGACAGGAAATACCATTTACACAAAGTTAAACCACAGCATAGTCTACAGTGCCTTCAAAAGTTATCAGCTTTGGTCTCAGCTCCATTCCTCAGTCCACCACTCCCTCAAGGCAATTAACCTTCACTTTTCCAATGCAAGTTTGGGTGCTGGCTTTTTCCCTAAGCTGGCTCTATTGTTTATCCAGTCCCTCAACTTCAATAGTAGTGACAGATATCTGCTCTCATAGGAGACTCTTACCAAGTCCAAAGCCTGCTTCTAAGAGAACCCTGTAAACTGAGCAAATGTGAACACTTTATAATGTTTGAGGGCATCATCCTTAGGATGACAGAGGCCTCCTCAGAATGCCTGCCTGGGGGAACGCAGGGCTACCTAAAGACTGTATCCACTAGTTCCTGAGACAGGGCCCTAGGCTCCAAGGGACAGCAGGACTGACTCTAATGACAGATATGTAACCACCCAGGGCTCCTGCTTTGTGGGTTCCTGCCTCCGCTGCACAAGTCCATGCAGAGCCGAGGGCAACAGAGCTGAACCTTTCCCTGCTTCTAATTACAATCCATTCTTGCCCTGGCAGTGGTGGTGCACGCCTTTAACCCCACCACTTGGGAGGCAGAGGCAGGTGGACTCTGTGAGTTCAAGGCCAACCTGGTCTACAATGGGAGTTCCAAGACAGCCAGGGCTGCTACACAGAGAAACCCTGTCTTGCGGGGACAGGGTGTGGAATTCATTCTTGCCCTCATGTATGAGCAGACCAAACTGAGCCAGAGGGGTCTTCACATGAACAAACATTTGGAGTTGGGTAGGCATTATGATTTTAAATTGTTATTGTTTGGTGGGAGAGCTGTCTGGCTGTGTTGTGTTGTGTTATCTTGTTTTGCTGTGGTGCTAGGTGTAGAACTAACGGCCCTACCCCTATGCTAGGCATGAACTCTGCCATGGGGCTATATACCCAGCCGTGGATTAGTGTAAAAGAAAAGAACAGAAAGGAGAAGGAGGAGGAGAGCAGAAACCGGCTTGCTGACTGTGATGGCGGATCTCCACGATTAACTTACCTGGATTTACAACCACCATGGAAACACGCCTCTGGCCCTGAGAGTGTTCCTAGGAATTTTTAACTGAAGAAGAAAGACCCACCATGAATGTTGGTGCCACCATCAATGGGATGAGGTATCACACTAAACAAAAAGAGTGAGCCAAGCACCAGCATTCGTCTCTCTTCTCCCTGACAGGATGCCCCGGGACCAGCCACCTTATGTTCCTGCCAGCTCACTGGAAACCAAACTAAGCCCTTACTTCCCTGGGTATTTTTACCAGGTAGTTTGTCACAGCAGTGAAGGAGGAACTAATACAGTTTTTCTACCATGAGACGACCACAAGAGTTGACAATCGGCAGCCCTCTCCTAACCCAACAGTCCTGAACCCAGACTTTAAGCCTCCAGACCTGAAAAGAAGAAATGCAAAAGATACCATGTCCCAAAGTAAGAAGTCAATAGGAGTGGAAAGAAAAAAGACAGACAGAAAGAAAAAGACCCAGTATCCAGTGTGCTTACAAGGTCCTGATGTAAAGGATCAACGGGTCTTTTCATGGCAACCTCTTCCAACATTCATGTTCTAAGGAATTAAGGAAGCCTGTTCATGTTCCCAGGAGCCTCCACAGGGAGGGAGAAACACATAGCTTTCCTTCAGAATAGACATGGTGTCTATCACACATGGAACTAGAGCATACACAGCCAACTCTAACCCTGATCACCTCAGCCTTCTGTCTTTTGCTAACTTCTCTATTACAGCCTTGAGGCTCGGCTCTGGACCCACAGAGGTGTCTTTGAACTAGCAGGCTTTTAGCATAGCTCCAAGGACAAGTGGCAGCCACTTGTCCTTTCCTTGTCACCACAGCAGCCCACACAGAGGACTAGCCGACCTTTGCTTTCCCAGACAAGGGACCA
Source organism: Ondatra zibethicus (assembly GCA_004026605.1). Classification (NCBI taxonomy): domain Eukaryota; kingdom Metazoa; phylum Chordata; class Mammalia; order Rodentia; family Cricetidae; genus Ondatra; species Ondatra zibethicus. The sequence goes on along the minus strand of PVIU01027620.1, from coordinate 10,096 downwards.
AAGAACTTCCACATGGAGAGAACTGTTGTCTTTGACTAGAGCAAGCACACAGGGCAACATCTATAGCTCCTATTACTGTCCCTCTGAATACCACACTAAAGCCTGCTGCCCTCAGGCCCTGGCCTCTCCTGACCAAGGGACAGAATCGGTAAAGGGTGAGAGAGATTCAGACTGTTCCATAAGGCTCGGACTCTAGAAGGCTGTACAATATTCAGTATGGGTTCTGCCTGTGGCCATGGGACCACAACTGTCTCCTCCCTGTACTATATCCCACAGCTACTTGTTTCTCCTTACCAACACTGGTCAGGTCTGAGGTCTGTCCCAGTGGAAATGTCTACTGAGAGACCAGATACCAAAGACAGTAAGTATCTCAAGAAAAAAGAAGGGCAGAGGCTGAACACAAAGTTAAGGGCCTCGCTGTGCTAGGGAAGGGCTCACCCCTTGCAGGAGAGAAAGCCACAGGGCACCCACAGGTGAGTCTGAGTGGCTTTACAGGGGCAGGAAGGGAAAAGGAGAAAGACACACCCAGGATGGCCAAGGTCAATACTGGGCTGAGACCAGGGACAACAAAGACATGGGGGTTCATGATTAAGTGGTTAGGTCTGGGGAGACTAAGGTGGGAGGTGTAAGATCAAGCTGCCCTTCTAGGGCAAAGGCAACATGTGGCCTCTTAACCCCGCATGGGCACTGGGTCCCTGGAAAGTCTACATCTTCAGAAGCCTCTTTGTTCCCTGTGTTCACAGGTTCCTGACAGTCCTGATAACAGCCTTCTTCATGATCCACCTCCTTCTGCTCTCAGAAGCTGTGTTAGAAGGACCCCAGGACTGCCCACTCTCCAGAAAATTCCACCCACCCTAGCCATCAGAAGAAGACAGACAAACATTCTTCCTTGGGGTGAGCGCCTCACACAAGGCCTGCTTTCATGGCAGTCTTCTGGCATTTGGCTTCCGTGGGCTCTTCAGTGGAAAAGAGAAACAAAATGGGCGCTATCCCCCGGAGACCCTGTGGTTAGCAGATAACCAGGACTCCTGAGTTTTGATTCTGAATTCTTCTGGGAAAGCTTAAAAAGGCTGAAAAAAAACAAAAAACTAATTGCAAGGGGTCTGGATATGATCAGGCATCTTGGATATGCAAATCTCCCTGCAGCCTGTCACCCCTTCTGAAAATTAGCAAATACTATTTATTTGTGTGTGTGTGTGTGTGTGTGTGTACATGTATATGCCCTTGTGTGCCACAAGAGGGTGTAGGACAATTTGTGGGACAACACAGAGGAAGGCTTGAAGGTTTGTTATTAGGTAGTAAGATCTGGGAGGAAAGTGCCTCCTCAGAGCAAAGGGAACACACAGCTTGTTGACCCTGCATGAGGTCTGAGCCCACAGGCACATCTCCAGGGCCTCAAGGCTGGGTCATTCCTTGCAAGACAGGCTCCTGAAAACCTGAGGGCTTCAGGGATCAAGCTTAGATCTGCTGGCTCTGCAGCAAGAGCATAAACCACTGAGCCAACTCACTAGGCTCAGACTTAAAGTTTTAGTGGGGGCTAATCAAAATCAACCCCTTTGCTATAAAAATTGATATAAATTGTATTAAAACACTTTGTCTTGATTAACATGTAATTGTTTTAGTGTTTTGAGAAAAGACAAAGAGGTAAATGGCCCAGAAAGGATATTTAATTATCTAAAATGGAATTCTTCCCCTGACACCTGGCAAGCTTTGCTCACTTGTGTATGACTTACAGACTGTGGCTGGCAGGGACAGTTATCCAGGACAGTAACCCTTGGAGGCTGGGCTCTGGGGCATGTAGGTGCTATGTCTTGGTAACCCTTGTACCACATGCACCCTGGCTTCTCACTGAGTGAAGTTTGCAACACTTCCCTAAGTTCTGGCTTCTGAGTTGTGCATCCCAAAGACCACAGGCTGGTGGTCTGTAATGTCTGGCCGGCGACAGGCAAAGTTGGAGAGTTCAGTTTTAGAACCCTGGAGTGCAGCTTCTGTGCCTGAGGGAAGGTACCTCAACTCCTTGTGCTTCCGTTTCCTCGAGTGAGAAATGAGATGGTGTTACTGTTGTGTTTGAACACTCATCTCCCACCACACAAATACCTCTTTTCTGAAATTCAGTCTGCAATGTAATGATACTGAGGGATGGGGCTGTGGATGGGTGACCATGTCCTGAGGGCTCCTCTTATGAGTGGGATTGGTACCCTTATAAAAAGGCCCTGGGGCTGGAGAGATGCCTCAGTGGTTAAGAGCACTGACTGCTCTTCCAGAGGCAGAGGTTCAATTCCCAGCAGCACATGGCAGCTCACAACTGTCTGTAACTCCAGCTCTAGGGGACACATGTGAAAGAGTAGAACACAGACATCAAGCTCACCGTCGCCTCCATCTCGGGTTTTCCAGCCCCCAGGGCTGTGAGCAGCAACTTTCTACTGTGTGAGCTCTCCTGAGGTGAGGCATTTCATGACAGCACACTGAGCAGCTGGGACAGCCAGCATCTGAGAAAAGGCCAAGAGAGAAACCACAAGGATGGCCTCTGCTACAGGGCTCTGCTCCTAAGGATCGTCTAGTCTGGTAGGAAAGCCAGAGAAAACAACAAATGGGGGATAAAATGCGCTTGTTCTCTGCTAACATCCATGGAAGGCAGAAAGTGGACAGCAATCCAGGCCCCCCAGACGCAGTCGAACGCTTCAAGGGGAGAGGAGTCTGGTCTGGCAGAGATGCAACAGTAAACCAAATGGTGATTGGCTCTGCCCATGTTTCTTATTTATTTATTTATTTTTGGTTTTTCTAGACAAGGTTTCTCTGTAGCTTTAGAGCCTGTCCTGGAACTAGCTCTTGTAGACCAGGCTGGCCTCGAACTCACAGAGATCCATTTGCCTCTGCCTCCTGACTGCTGGGATTAAAGGCACATGCCACCACTACCCGGCTTCTGCCCATGTTTGTATTAACTTGGGTCCTGTGCCCATCAACACCAGTGTGAAGACGTTCTGCCATGTGGCCTTGGTCACCTTGGGAACAAAATTCATTACCTACGCTGATCATCACTAAGGTGGGTCCCGGGTAATCATGGTTGCCTGCGTGTCTCACAGCAAATGATTCTGAGTTTTTCTTCAGGGCCAGACCTGGCTGCTACTGACCAGAAACGCCCACATCTATACATCTATACAGCTCCACCTACCAAATGAGAGAACAAAATTGTGCTTGCTTTTGTCCTCACCACCCCCATAGAATTCCACAAATGTGTATGTGTGACTATGCAGTGGCTTGAGCCATTGTGAAATTAGAGATTTTTTTTTTTAAGCACATAAGGACAAACCAGGCAACAGAGATTGGCCTCCACTGATGTCTTGGTCCCAAATCTAGATATTAATAATATTCATATTTCTAGGTTTGGGGAACACTTGCACACCACATGTTAATTTTATCATATTTCAGAAGGTACTGAAGCCTTTGAAATTCTTCCGCATGGAAAGATAGGCCAGATGTGTGTAACCGGACACCAATGACTGGGTCTGCCAAGACAGGGGCTGGCCCGCTAGCCTCTATTTAACCTCAAGGAGCTCACACTCTGAGCTTGCAGGCTCCGCCATTGAACTCTGGGTGACTCCTGCTCAGGATGCCACCCCAGGCGCCTTTGCATAGCCCCATCCAGCAAGACCCATAAGCTCCTAGCACATCCAGCCCTGCAGAATGAAGGCTCAGCTGGCTCTCAGTGCTGACCGCTGGCCACTGGCCAACCCTATGCCCAGCTCTATGCTCCACCCACACCCATTTCTCCACCACGAATCCATTCTTCTCCTGTTCATTTCACACAGAGGCCCCCTTGTATAAGTTGCCCGTGCTGTTGGGTCTGGGACTCACTTAGTCTGCAGTGAGTAGGGGTATAGTAATCTAATGGCTCTGCTTCTCTCTGACTCTCCATTTAAACAAGTCTCTAATCTCAAGGCTTTGCCAAGATGCCTTCAAACTTCCATAACCCACGAGGATTCACTCTCCAAAGAACGGGTCTACTGAGAAGTGGGTGCTTCCCTGCCTGAGCTTTCAAAGGCTCCAGCAAGCACGCTGCAGGCAAGTAGCTTCTACACGGTAAAGGACCACAAGAACACCTCCACTCGCGTTCTTCCAAGTCTCACCTTCCCCTCGTCCATCAGGAAAGGTTGTTCCTGTCACCTTGAGTTCAGGGGGCTCCTGGCTCCTCTAACAGGTGCAGTGTGACAGATAAGACAAGTCAGAGCATAGGGATAATGTCACTTTTTCACTTGCTAAAGCTCTGGGACAAAGGCATGGAGGCAGCCTCTGGGTGTCCTGACAGATAAACCTTCAGGGTCTCATTCTCCATCACTATGTTTACAGCCACAGGAGAATCCCTGAGCAGGGACCCCCAGCTGAGCCCACTTCATCCACAGATCCAGAAAACAGTATAGAAACTCTAACTTTAAGTCTTTAGTGTTGTGGTATATGCCTATGTGGCAAAATATACATAAATGTTACCATTTAACCATTTTTAGGTGAATATTTCAGTGTTAAGAACATCCGTGGAGGGGCTAGAGAGATGGTTCAGTGTTTAAGAGCACTGGCTACTCTTCCAGAGGACCTGGGTTCAATTCCCAGCACCCACACGGTGGCTTGCAACTCCAGTTCTAGGGGATCTGGCGTCTTCACACAGACATACACGTAAGCAAAACACCAATGCACATAAGAACATCTGTGGACTAGGGAGATGGATCTATGGGTAAAAATGCTTGCTATGCAAGCTTGATGACCTGAGTTCAAGTCCTGAGAACTCAGACACAGTAGTGCAAGTACCTTTATTCCCAACATGCCCCTATGAGGAAGTGGGAGACCGGGGCAAGAGAATCTAAGGGCCAGCAAGCCTGGTTTATGAAGCAGCAGAGGCCATATCTCAAACAATATGGAAGGCAAGGACCTACAAACACCCAAAGGTCTTACCTCCAAACACATGGTAGTGCATGTGCAGCTGCACCAACAGACACACATGCACACACGCACGCACACACACACACACACACACACACACACACACACAACTACTGCTACCATCTATTCCCAGAATTTTAGCTTTCTTAACTGAAATTTTGTGCTATAAGACAGTAACTCCTTTCCAGCCCCTGTCACCACCCCTTCAGGTTCTTTTTCTGTAGCTTTAACTACTCTCAGGGCCTGCTATGACTGGAACTTTACACTGTTTGTCATTTGATTCTGGTTATTTCTCTTAGCACAATGTCTTCAAGTCTTGTTCATATTGAAGCAAGTATGAAAAGTCCATCCCTTTTTAGGACTATAAATACTCTCCTGTATGGATATACATATTTGCTCCTCCATCCAACCACTAATGAAAATGTCTATGCTCTATAGCAATAGTTATCAGATCAGAGCAGTCAATGGCTAGGACAGCAAAGTCCCAAGGTAAGGACCTAGTGAGTCTGGCAGAAGCATGGGGCACTCCCAGGAAAGCTCAGAGTAGCTGTGTTTGGTGACTGGCCCAGAATCCAGGCTGGGGCTCCTGAAAGCACTTGTTACCAAAGGCTAGGTGTCTCCTCAAGTCTCTACTCAGGCCAGGGACTGATGGAGTTTTACGCCTGGGTTCCCTGTCCCAGTGTAGGCTAAAGACCTAAAGCCCAGGAAACATTTGGTAAAGTACCTGACATCAGGCCAGTTTCCACTGATCCTAGAGTGTCTCGCAGGATCTCCACGAGTGAAGAACCATACCCAGGAACGTAGAGGGAGCAGATGTTTATCTCTGGAAAGGAAATAGGGCTGCAGCGTGGATGGCTGGGGAAACTGACCCCAGGTAGCACAGGATCTCACGGCACTGGCTCAGAACCAGTGGCAGCCACGTCGGAGAAGAGATTTGGCCAGGTACAAGGGTGGAGGCCTAGTGAAGGAGACATGCAGGGTCCAGGCTGAGCCAATAGGATGATAAAGGTCCGTATTTAACATCCTCGAGCAGCTTTTCCCAGGGCTCAGGGGCAGTAGAGCTTTACCTTCTCAGCAGAGGGTTAACCGCAGGGCTCGACCCTTGGAATGGTACGGGACATGGGAGAGTGAAGAGGACAACACAGGTTGAGTTACACAACTGAGCCCTGTTGTGCCTGGGACAACAGTCTTCCCTCACTACAGAGGGATCAGTTCTACTGTGTCTCCCTCCTCCAAACGCCACATCAGCCACCAATAGCAACACCCAGAACCAGAGGTCTGCCTCTAAGGCCTCCATGACCTTTCACAGAAGACAGAAAGCTCCATCCTTTCCACAGCTTCCCTGAAGCGTAGCTCCCTACCGGGAAGGCTTAGGATGGAACAGGGAACTCTGCTCTGCTCAGCGCTCCTTCACCTACCTCAGGTCCTGATTGTAAAATGGCAGGCTCTCAAGCTTCAGGGACTTTGGGGAATGTTATACCGCATGATGAATATGGCCTTGGAAGTCTGGAGCATTGGGAGCTGCCGATGCTGCTGCTGTTCCTGGGCCTCGGCGCAGACTCAGACTCTGTGTCTCTAAGAGCCTGGGACTGGCTCCCGAGCAAATTCTTCTGGTACAATGACCACACAAAGAGAAAGGCTTTGCTGCAGTGTGAACCCAGTGATGTTAGCAAACAGAGCGTGCTGTCCAGGCCAGAGGCCAGCCGGGAAGTCGGGAAACTGTCCTGGCCTAGTTGCTCTGCCAGTAAACTAAGCATTCCGCTTAACCAGTCTCTGGGCATCTTTCTTCATGTATATAATGGAGCTTCCGAGCTACCCACATTCCCACCCAAACTGGGAAGGCAAAGAACTTGAGGAAAGAAAAAAATAAAGACTGAACATGTAGAAATGTGGTACCATTTAGCATGGAGAGGAGAGGAAGGAGAGGTGACAAAGAAAAACAAAAGGGCAAAGAAAGGAATGGGAGGGGAGGCAGACATTGTGGGGAAGCGTGTGGCTTTGAGAAAGCTAAGAAAGCTCCCAAGGTGGTACCCAGAACAGACTCTCCAACGAGTCTAAGTGTCAGGATCTAAGTTAGACAGTCCTCCAGCAGAGAAAAGCAGAAGGGCCTCATCTGAGGCACAGGCACAGCTCAGCTCACAGCAGGAAGCCTCCACTCTCTTGAGCATGTAGGAAGTGTTGGACTGTCCCCAGAGATCCCCTGGCTAGGCCATGTCCTGACACATTAAATCTAACTCAGTTAGGTCTGCTTTGGGGGGGGGACAACAAAGACTAGAGTCCCCAAAGGCCAGTCTCCAGGACAGTATAGTTCACCATATCACATTGTAAAGGAAAAGGCATGAGATCCGAGAGTTTAACTTAAAAGGATGGGGGAGGAGGTTCTCCTAGAATTAAACATTTTTTAAAAGAGCCTTAACTTAGTTCAAATTCATAATTCAGGAATTTCTCTCTCTCTCTGTGTGTGTGTGTGTGTGTGTGTGTGTGTGTGTGTGTGTGTGTGCAGCACATGTGGAAGTCAAAGGACAACTTGTGTGCCCACGTGTGTGGAGGTGAGAGGTGCACTTTACTGTCATTCCTCAGGTGCTGCCCACCTTTGTGGCGGTTTGAATGAGAAACAACCCTCACTTGAACACTTGACCCCACTGGTGGCTCAGTCTGGGGAGCTGGAAGAAGTAGGTCATTAGAGTGGCAACCTTTGGGAGGCCATAGTCTTGCTTCACTCCAACTTTCCTCTTTCTGCTTGTGTTTGCAGGTGAGGATGTGACCTCTCAGCTTCCGGCTCCTGCTGCCACGCCTCCTCCCTCCAGTGCCACGCCTTCCTCAGACAGCCACGCCTCCCCGCCATCAGGAACTCTCATCCCTCTAACACCATAAGCCCAGGATAAACTCTTTCTTCCTTGTGTTGCCTTTGGTTGTGGTGTTTTACCACAACCATAGAAAAGTGACTAATTCAACCATGTTTGTTGAAGAGGAATCTTTCACAGAGAACTGGAGCTCTCCAATTAGTCCAGGATGGTTGCCCCTGAGCTCCAGCAAGCCTCTTGTCTCTGCCTCCTTGGTATTGGGATTAAAGGCATGAGCCACCCTGCCTGGCTAAGAATTTTTAATATGATATCCCTACTGAGGAACTAGGCAGAAGCTGCATAGACTCCTCCAGTGATAAAGACCTGATTACTTTGTGAGTTCATTTCATTCTGATTTAGACAGGATTCAACTCTCCTCTATGTATTCTCCAGGATCCACCCACACTGAGTTTAAACAGCTTTCCTTATCCACCTTTCCGCTAAGCCAGAGAAGCTGATGATGACCAGCACTGGGTCTTCCCATACTTCCTCAGAGCAGAAGGCGTGTTCATTCAGCCTATCCCTGGCAGCACATTGCCCAGCCCCTTTACCCTCTTGTGAGCAGTGGCTAGCCTTACCCACACACCACCATGAACCTTAACCTCACCCTGCCATGAGACACTGTTGTTGCTTCTGCCTTACCCAGCCATCTCACAAGCCTACCCATGAGCTCTTGCTTTACAACCATTGGCTTCTTGCACCAGTACAGTCAAAAGCTGAGGGACTGTCATAAGTGTTAAGAAAAAATAATAAAAAAGAGGCAGCTCCGCCAGTGCAAGAAATCCAATTAGGTCAAATCAAAATGCCCATCATTTTATTAAGTAAGATGCTCTCAGGTAGCTGAGCGCATGGCGGGGAGACAGGAAAGAAAAGAGCCCATGCAAACCCGAAAACCATGTGTTTCTTCTCTGGGAGCCCATTTAAATACCCTGGGGAGGGTCACGACCTGGCACGGGATTTGGAGTCCAGACCAAAGCAACTCCCAGGCCAGAGGGGCTGGGATGGATGCCAGGGGCTAGAGGGCTATGCTCCAGACTTAACAATGAGGCCAACACTGGACAGTCTGTAGTTCATTCCACTTGAGCAAAAGACAGCAAGTTGTTTGTCTTTAAGAAATAACTCTAGAATATTCAATGTGTTTTCTCAAATTACATTTGACAAACAGAGCAAGAGAGGCCCAGAGAGGTAAAGTGTTGATCTCAGGACAATGCAGATTAAAAAGATGTATGTGAACTCTCGCTTTGTTTCCCACATTTTTCCTATTGCAGTTGAGTGCGAGCAAGGTTATGTTCTGAGTATGATTGGGGCTAAGTTTCCCCTACTTTGCCTGTTTATTATGCATTCTGTTCATTTTTATATAAACAGTAACCCACTTAGACACTGATATGTGTTTAGAATTATTTTAAGAGTTGAAGTAATCTTCCCCTAGGGATCTGTGTCTTGGAGAATGTGCTCATGCAGTGTGTTCATATATACGTGTGTGCGTGCGTGTGTTTATGTGTGTGTGTTAATTCTCTCGTGCATAAACACATTCAACAGTGATCACTCAGCACTCTTAAGGCAATGCTAGAAGTAAAAGCATTCGCAGTGTACTCTGCCAGAGAATTCTCCGCCTGGTAAGGGCAGCCCTCAAAAGCTATCTTAACATGTTAAAGACAAATGAAGGGTTGGCCTTAATCAAGAATGATGGGAACGAGGGTGATAAGTACCCATAATTGGGGCTGACAAGGTGGCTCAATGAAAGGTGCTTGCCACCAACCCTGGTGGCCTACGTTCTATCTCAGAAGTCTGCGTATCAGGAGAGAAGTGACTCACACAATCTGTCCTCCCACCTCTACATGTGTCCCTACACACACACACAGCATAAATCCATCTATTAAAACATTTTAAATGCCCATAATTGAGGGGTGGGGGTTGTGAAGGACTTCAGGAAGAATAGGACATCTGTGGTGGTCTGAATGAAATGGCCCCTGTAGGCTCAGGAATTTGAATGCTTAGTCACCAGGGAGTGGAACTGTTTGGGAAGTATTAGGATGTGTGTCAGGGCCAGTCTCTCTCTCTCTCCCTACTGCCTGCAAATCAGGATGGAAACCTCTCAGCTCCAGTCCCTGTGCCATGCCTATCTGTTTCCCGCCACGATGACAATGGACTAACCTCTAACATTGTAAGGAAGCTCACAACAGACTAACCTCTAACATTGTAAGGAAGCTCACAATGGACTAACCTCTAACATTGTAAGGAAGCTCACAACGGACTAACCTCTAACATTGTAAGGAAGCTCACAACGGACTAACCTCTAACATTGTAAGGAAGCTCACAAC
>PVIU01027619.1:0-20251 GCA_004026605.1 Ondatra zibethicus | reverse complement strand
AAGATCAAAAACACTGATGACAACTTATGCTGGAGAGGCTGTGGAGAAAAGGGAACACTTCTGCATTGCTGGTGGGAATGCAAGCTGGTACAACCCCTATGGATGTCAGTGTGGCGATTTCTCAGAAAATTAGGAAACAACCTTCCTCAAGACCCAATAATACCACTTTTGGGTATATATCCAAAAGATGCTCAATCGTCCCACAAGGACATGTGCTCAACTATGTTCATAGCAGCTTTATTTGTCATAGCCAGAAACTAGAAACAACCTAAATGCCCCTCGATTGAAGAATGGATAAAAAAAATGTGGTACATTTACACAATGGAGTACTACATAGCAGAAAAAAATAACGACAGCCTAAATTTTGCAGGAAAATGGATGAAACTAGAAAGCATAATTTTGAGTGAGGTAACCCAGACACAGAAAGACAACATAAGGCAAAGAAAACCATCTTACAAACCACAATCCCAGAGAATTTAGACAACAATACGGACACTAAGAGAGACCTACATAGATATAATCTACGTGGGAAGTAGAAAGTATAAAAAGACAAGATCTCCTGAATAAATTGAGAGCATGGGGACCTTGGGGGGGGTTGCGGGAGGGAGGGGAGTGGCAGGGAGGGGAGCAGAGAAAAATAAAAAAAATTAAAAATTAAAAAAAAAGAAAAACAAGTAAGCTTTAATAGAGTCACTGAAAAAAAGAAAGAAAGAAAGAAAGAAAGAAAGAAAGAAAGAAAGAAAGAAAGAAAGAAAGAAAGCAGACTGAGTAAGCCATTGTGAGCAAACCAGTAAACAGCATCCCTCCATGGCCACTGCATCCCTCCAAGCCAGTAAGCAGCATTCCTCCATGGCCCCTGAATCAGCCCCTGCCTCCAGGTTCATGCCCGCTTTGAGTTCCTGTCCTGACTTCCTTCAAAGGTGGATTGTAGTGTGGAAATATAAAGTAAATAAACCCTTTACTCCACACACACACACACAAAAGAAATTTGACAGGATTTATGAAGTTAAACTTATAGAACAATTGGTTTGATGCTAGTTCAAAATTAATGACTCAACGTATTTTTAACCTGATTGAGATGTTCTAAAATGTTCTCTCCTTCATCACAGAATATAAAGAGACAATAGCATATATCACCATGTTGTAAATGACAAGTTAGTTTGAGATATAACATTGTATCATTTGTGAAAATACATTTTTCTGTATTTGAAGACCTATGTGTCAGTGTGTGTGCATATACCCAGCTGTAAAAAAAAATCCTTATCAATATATATAGCATACATATGAATAAGCACAAACACACACATATATCATTGGCATACTACTAATAATATATACATAGTAACATTATTTTTATTAAAGTATCAACATGTATGTATGTCTCAGGTGTATTCTTCAAGTCTCCTTTAACTAAATATGACATATTTGGTAGAGGATGAAGTGATAGGATCAGATCGCTGCAGTAGCTTGAGTATATTCCCTTTAAGCATTGCCCCTAGACCAAGTTCTTTCCCTTTCAGAATGCTGTTTGCTAAATCAGAAGCCTGGCTTCTTGGTGATTACAGCCACTATCCAATAAAATGTATTCTCCTGTTTTAAATATGCTATACATACTTCAGCAACGCAAAAGACATATACCTGACATTGTTAGACAATCCTGCCTGATTGGAAACGTGAATGGAACTATAAATAAATACTTGGGATTAAAACTTGTCAAAGACATGAGACAGGTAACATACCAAATTTCCCCTCAGATACCCTGCCAGTATATTGCTTTATGTGTTATAAAAAATTAATGATTTTTTTAAAAAAATCAGCTTATTAGCAATGGCAAGACAGTTTTATTAAATCCATGCTAAAAATAAAATGGAAATGGCAATAGCAAATGATGCTATCATTATACCAAAGGCAGATTTTTATGGGTGGTATCCAGTGGATAAACTCAGATAAAGATCAGTGCGATATTAAACAATTCTGTGCTTATGTTAAATATATTTGTCGAGTAGTCATCAGTGCTCTTTTAGGAATTGCTGTACAAAGCTTCTCTATCAATCTGAGTCGTGTTGAGGTCATGTTGCACTTGGTCGATCCAAGAAACTGAAAATTGTTTCCACGTCTTTGATTGAAGTAGTCACTGTAGCTGAAGAGGTAGTGATTTTCACAAATAGAGAGCACTTGTTTAAAAACAAAAAAGCAAAAATCAGAGTTCTCTATAGCAGCTAATCCCCATCCCCCAATGATTAAAGCCTGTTTGTGTTTTTTGAACTCCACAATTTGAAATTGCTTTTTACTGTTGCCCTTTGTGGGCAACTTAAAGTTTTCTCCCCATAGCTCATGTGGAATAGATGTGTCTTTCTCCCTGCTGATTCTTTGCATTTTTTACTTGTACAGCTGCCAAGAGCCTGCTGAACTTAGCTTCAAAACCAATGGCCTAGAAATACTCTAGGCCAGCATTGTAAAGGTCTCACTAACTTTATCAAACTTAAATTATGAGTGGAAGTGAAAATATGTGAGTATGGCTGTTATCGTCTGAAAGTGAAGGCAACCTAATGACACGTTATTTTGCTATTTCGCTCAAAGACCCGCTAGAATTACGCTTGTGTGTTTCTTTTATTCTTTTATTTCCAGCTATAAAAAAGCATTCTGAGTTCACAGTATCAAAGTCCTTATGAGCTAAAAGACATGAATGAAAATGAGCCAAGCCAATCTATTTTTCCTGGTTTATCTCAATGACAGATGTAAAATCACCTATGATCATTTTGGCTGAGCCGATCAGTACCAATTGTGGAAATGACCACAGCTCAGTTTGTCACATATTTACTACCTAACTATGTAAACATGCTCATCAAAACCCGACATGGTGAAGTTCAACCTGAGTGGCAGCACTTAAGGAAGCAATTGGGACAGGGTAGCAGCCTGGATGTGAGGGAAGCCAGCACTCTATCCTTGTTAAAGATTTACCACCTTGCCCTGACATTGCTTTTCTCAAGCCATCTGCTCTCTTTGTATCACTAGAGAACAAGGCACAGACCACATTTGATTCCTGTGTTTACTTAGCTGCCTACTATTGGTGACTGCCTGTTAGAATCCTCATTAATTCAAAAGCCTGTATGTTCAGATATGAAAATTGGCTATTTGAACATGGAAATTATAGTCTAGGGAAAGAAACATGACTTTTTCTGAAGTAGATTCAATTATTTCGAAGTATGACACTGTAATTTCATTGGTACATGCCTATCTGTTTACCCCCAAGCTTCCCTAACCAAATCAGAAATATGAGAAAGCCCTATGCCTTTTCTGCCTCGATCGATTACAAAAATCTCTGTACTAATATTCTCTCATTTACTTGGAAAAATTCCAATCAAAATCAACAGGAAAAATATTTTCTTTGAATTGTTTTACATTCTGACTTTTCACTTTTAAAAGAAAAATGCAATTTTAGCAGGGCTAAATAGGATTAGGAGAAAAAGAACTCTGTCTCCTAGTGTTAAGATATTCAGTGTTTCCCTTTCTTGACAAGAATAACAGTATAGATGTTAATTATGATACATAGAAGTACTCCTCAAGACATGTAAAGTCCACAGCCTCTGCCCTCTGTCCTCTTCATGGTTTGATGACTCACTCATGTGGGGGAACAAGAAAATGGATCTTAAACAAGCATTTCGGATAAGAATATTCCCACCTTCCACACACAGTCTCAGCACATTTGGTTTTACTTCAAAAGTGAACTCTAGGAAATGAACTCTTCTGGCATTTCTGTTAAACAAAATTTGTAGATGCTCTCAGTTCAGACACTTTCACTTCTACTGGATGAGCTGAATTGTTAGGAATTAATTCCAGAACAGTGGTTCATTTAAAGGCAACCAAGACCTGAAGCATACGTGTGTACCCAACTCCAACCACAGTGTCCACAGTAGTGAGTTAAGGAACAAAACATGATCACTTAAGATGCCAAGAGTTGCTTGGCTTTCATCTAAGGAGGTCAAGAGATAAAGACTTTTTCACTCTGCTTTTGTATTTGGAAATACAGTTTCTAAAAATCAAGTTTTATGGGTAGCATGGAGGGTTTTCTTACAAAAAAAAAACTTGTCTTTAAAAGCTTTTTTTCTTTTATTGGTTTTGTTTTGCTTTGAAGCTTACTATGTTAAACCTCATGGTAACATCACATCTTGAGTAGGTTTTGAAGTGAGTGCTGGTAAGTCTCAGTTATGGTCAAATTCACCCTTCAAACTCATGCAACATGTCGAGATGCGTGCATTTTTAGAAGTGGGAGACAAGATGCAGCATTATGCTCTAGAAGGCACACCCCATTAACCCTATGGAAAGGATCAGCAAAATTGCATGTTCCTTCTGTGCATGTATTGTGTGAGTGTGGTATATGTATGTATTTCTGTGTGTATCTGTGTGTGAGTGTATATATGTATGTGTGTGTGAGTAGTGTGTATGTATGTGTGTGTTTATCTGTGTGTGAATGTGTCCATGGATGTGTGTATGTGTGTATGTGTGTGTGTGTGTGTGAGTGAGTGTGGTGTATGTATGTTTGTCTGTGTGTCACCGGGAACCAGGCGCCGGGAACACAGCCCACGCGCCTCTTGCAACATGTCTGTATGTGAGTGTATATATGTATGTGTGTGTGTGGTATGTATGTGTCTCTCTGTGTGTATATCTGTATGTGAATGTGTCTATGTCTCTGTGTGTGTGTGTGTGCATGTGTGTGTGTGTGTGTGTGTGAATGTGTGCAGCTCAGAGGTCAATCGTTCATTATTTCTTAGCTGTTTTCTACCTTTGCTTTGGAAGGCAGGCTGTCTTACTGACAAGCACACTAAACAATAAGGCAAGCTGGCTGGACAGATAGACCTATGGCTCTTCCCATCTCTGCCTCTTCTGGGAGAGTAAAGTAAGTATGTGATTCCATGTCCAGGTTTATACATAGGTGAAGGGATTGAACTCAGCTCTTCATGCTGGGTAGTAAGCACTTTAACCAGTGAACTCTCTTCAGCTTCCCACATCAGCTGTTTCTGAAGTCCCTCTCCTGCTCCACAATCTTGGTACAGTAAACATAGTTGAGATATAATCACTTGAACACACATAGAAACCTATGCTATAACATGACTCTTTGAAGCACTATGTGCTCTGTGCATTCTTAATTAGCTTCGTGCTGCTGTCATTTTACATTTTCTACTGAAGGACTCTGGAGGAGGACGAACAAAACACTGAGCGGAGCCACACAAAGGAAGGCCAGCTCTAGACTCTTGAATTCCTGTCATGCTTGGTTTTGCTTTCTGATATGAAAGGATAAAACACTGGAGCTCAGGCTGCTTAGCCCACTCCATAGGTCTTCCATGTTTCTTCTCTCAAAACAGGAAAATGGGTCAGTATATTGGTGATTATTGTAGATTAGACTAGATGTGTGAGAAGTATGTAAGCCAGGAGCACATGCCATATAACCCCACTCCTTTCACCAGGGATGGTGGGTTCAGATAGATGAAGGGATTTGGCAAAGGTCACACACCTACTTAGATCTAAGCCAGGATTTAGAGAAAACAACTTCTGGCTGCTACAGTTTTATATTTGACACATAAAATAAATTTTAGCTTAATAATGGAAGTCAAAGTAAGCATTCGACAAAGAGCAAAAACATTGTACCTTTAAAAAGATGATGGGAGAGAAAGAGAGAGACACACAGAGAGAGACAGAGAATATAAAGTTGAATATCTTGATGGAGGAGAAGGTAGAAAGAAAATGGAATGAGTTGGGGGAGGAAAAAAATATCAAAACAAATTACAAGAAAAAAATTAAAGAACAAATTAACAGAAAATAATTGGAAACTACAAAAATGAGAGAGAGCGTTAGAAAGGTGTGTGTGCATGTGTGTGTGTGTATGTGTGTGTGTAGCAATTTACAAATACTCAATTGGATTTTGAAGCTGCAACTATAAAATTACCAATTTAGGAAAACCCAGGGAACCTCAACCCTCCACTAAGAACTATAGGAAGCTAAGGAATGCTGAGAGTGGGAGAAACAGTCTCACCTAGGGAAGAGCTCAACAAGTGATTACCCAAAACCAAATGGTCATTTCTGAAAACATACATACAGGCAATATCACAGAGACTGAGCAGGTTATATTGAGGAATATCAATGTATATACCTATACATATGTACAAGTAACAACAGTTTAACTTTAAAAAGTAAGAGGCCATGAATATGAAACAGAGCAAGGAAGGCTAGATGAGAGGGAGAAAGGAAAGGGAGAGATTATGTAATTATATTATAATCTCAATATTAAAAGAAAATATCTGAAAACACATCTGAAGAGGGGAGAATATAAAATTGAGAAAATAAAAACACCTCTGACTTTACCAAAAAATAGTAAGAAGAAGAAGAGCTGAATGCACATTCAGAAATATCCATGATCATTCACTCCCAGTCTGGGATCTAGACAGCAATATCATACATCTGATTAACTGAAAGACCACACTCTTTTTTAAGCCATAAGATTGTGATTTTTAATTGTGCTCTAAACAACTGTTCGTAGAAACATGACCCATTGCTCAAACACTGGGCAACAGAACATGTAGGTTATGTAATAAAGATCTTTATATAAAAAATTAGGGAAGCCATGGTGATGGTTCAGTTATAAGAGGCTTTCTAGGATAAGCATGCAGATCTGAATTCAAGCTCGACAACACATGTTCAAATCTCTGTTTAGTGGTATGAACTGCAGCACTGGGATAGGCAAGGTGCTGGGTGTTCTAGTTTAGCACCCTGGCCATCAGCCTAGCCTGCTTTCATGGCAAGTCCCAGGCTAACGAGAAACCATCTCAAAGATAAAAACAAAAACAAAACAATAACAACACCCTCCCCCCCATAATGTGGGATTTCCCTCTGTATGCTGTGATTACCATTGATTAATAAATTACTGTGGATCTATAGCAAGGCAAATTTTAGCTAGGCAGGGGAAACTAAACTGAATGCTGGGAGAAAGGAGGCAGAGTCAGGGAGAAGCCATGGAGCCACGCTGAAACTTTGCTGGTAGGCCACAACCTCGAGGTGATGCACAGTTTAATGGAGATGGGTTGAATTAAGATGTAAAAGCTAGCCAATAAGAAGTTATAGCTAATAAACCAAGCAGTGATTTAATTAATACAGTTTCTGTGTGGTAATTTCGTGAGTCTGAGTGTTGGGGAAACGGACAATCAGCCTCCTTACAATACCCTCAAATTTTATAAGACAGCATTAAATCAAATGAGGAACTACTGAGGAAAGTTTCCCTAGTTTTTTCCCCCTTGTCTTCATGTATATGCACATACTTGCAACTGCACACATATACATGCAAACTTTAACAAATATTTGCTGTTGCGTTCCTACATTGGATTGCACTGTCTTTACCAAGAGAAATTAGTTTGCCTGGAGGTGAATAAGATAAGCATTCAGTTTTGTGTTTGTGGCAGACTGCTTCCCCTTCCATAAGCTGAGCTTCAAATACATTTATGATACCTCTGGGGCTTATATTGACATGGTGGAGGCATGTCCAGAAGCTACAATTTTCTTAAGAGGAAAGTTAGTGTTTGTGTTAACTTAAATTCTATCAGTCTATCACACTGTTAAAAGTGATTGAGATTTTTTTTATTTTTCTTTTTATTGTGTGTATGAGTAATATAGATTTAAAAATCTTTATTTTTGTTATTCAATAATTTACATGAAAATGTAATTGAGAACAATCATCATGCATCTGCATTTATACGTAGTGTGAATTTTTTGTATAACTACTCCTGTCACTTATTAGGGTGTCAAGGGGGCATTCAATCCTAATCAATAACTAATTCAACTCTGTTCCCAGTTATTAAACCTAATGTTTGAGGTCACTACTGACAAATACAGATAGTTTTAAAAAATGTAGAAGGAAAAAGTCACTGAATTAGCTTAGCTTGATTCTGTGTCCACAGATTTTTACAGAATTAGAATGTCACAGCATTAAGCTGGTATTCATTACTGTCACAATGAAGCAAGAACTGGTAGATCTTTCCCTGTCCCCTATTCAGAAAACTGACAGCTACCATGGTTTACTTTTTCCTTGTAGTACAGCTTAAGGCCATTGATCCTCTTTACACTCTTTCAAATCTATAGCCAGTCTGGTAGTTTTACATCCTGAAAACTTTAACAGCCCTGTTTAACTGGCTAGCACGTCCCATGTTTTCAGCCACTACATCCTAAATGCCATGATAAATACAATTAAGTTTTCCTTCTCACTTTAAGTCTTCTTGTAATTTCAACAGGAATAAATGAAAATAAAACTTCTACAATTACTGATTCTTAACTAGCATATGTAACCTCACAAATGTGCTCTTCATGTGCATTCCCTCATTGATCAACTTTCTCTATTACTAACACTTCGAGATTAAGAGTATTACTTTCTTCATTATAACAACAGATTTATATTTGTATATAACAGATGCAAAATCCACTTAACTCATAATTACACCCCTTCAAGTGAAATTAATGGCAAAATCTTTAAACTGTGACCAATTCTAAAACTTTACAGATTAAAAATCAATATATTAAATTTGTGTAAAAATAAGCTTAAAATAAAAAAAATCAAGTGTCTCTCCTCCACCCAGCCTAAGGACATGGCCTCACACTCAGATCTGCCATTTCTTTCTCAAACATCTGCAGAAACCTCAAATGGATTCCTTTTCTTCATAATCTTACCTTAATATAATTACCTTTCTAAGTCTTAGGACCTTTGTTTATATATAAGTTTTCTATATTGCCAACTCCTATGAGGCCTTCTTTAAATAAAACTTGAAGTGATCACACTAACATAGAGTTCTGAGGTGAAAAGAGAAAGTGCTTCATTTAGATGCTAAGGAGAACACTCCTTCTGCCCGTGGCCAGACTGGTGTGTGTAAATTTTAGGGGTTTAGGGTACTCTGGATATTTGTGCTAATGTAAATATCTTGCACTTCACCTTGAAGGTAAAGTACCACATTTTGCACTTGGTAAAAATGCAGGCAGCAGATTATGATTTCTTATGCTGCTTCATTTTAGTTGGCATTGAAGGAGATCACTTCCCTGAAAAGACACATCACAGAACTTTGAAAAGTGAAAGTACATAGCTGGTCCTGGTGTGTGTGTTACTAAGCACCTCTCCCTCTCTTTTCCATATGTGCCAAACTGTGTCACACTATAGGCCTGGGTGTAATATAAAATTGTATAATATAAAGATATAAAATATAGCTTTATAAGAGCATGTTTTTCACAACCCAGATCAAATACCTGTGCAGTAAGAAGTAGACATTGGTAGTCTTAGATAATCTATTCTTAAATTCTTCCTCTACATAATTGTGGAATGTGATACCTAAATCATTATAAGGCTATTGGAAGCATCAAAATAAACTAGATATGACTGTATGATCACTCTAAATTTAAATTAAAGGCATTAGCCAGTGCATCCAGATTTTAATAGTCCATCTTCCTCAACCATGAATCCTAAAAGACTTTAATTTTATTTATCCCTATGTCATTAATCTCACCAGAACTATTTGTATTTCTCTGAAGTTCAAGAAACTGGTTTGTATCATCTGACATCTAATTAATAAGCCTTTAGTTACTTATTAAAGATCAATGCTAAGAACATAAATAAAATATCATTGACCCTTCAAAGATCCCATTAGGCATTAAAAATAGATGTAGGGTACTTTATAATTAGTTGTTGAATAAAGTCTATCAGTCATTTTTTAATCTGCATAGTTTTGTTCTCATCAAACACAAATATTTCATCTCTCTAAAGCAATTTTTCAGGCATTGAATTAAATGTTTTACCAAATTATTATCATTCATTTCTTTATCCTCTGCTTTACAAAATTACAGGAAATGATTAAGACTATTTTTCATGTATACAATCTGTGGTCTTTATTTAAAGGGGACATGTCATTTAAGCTCATGAATACCTTGTTAATCAGAAGACAAATTTAATGAATATAGGAAATCACTTAGAGCTATGGTAATGCCACATATGTCAAATGAGTCAGTAGTTACAACAGCAAGATAATATGTCATACATTTTATTTAACTTTTTTAACAATTTTATTTAGTTACTTATTTAACTTTTTAATTATTTTATTTAACTTTTCATACAGAAGTTACAGGGATTTGACCTCATTGTGTTTCAGAGCTCTTCTGACCAGCCCTTTTTTCTGTTAAGTTTTCAAACAGTATAAGAATTGATGTGTATACATACATGGTCTGGAGGGCCAGGCAATAGTATAAATTATTTTGAAATGATCCTTGTTAATGCAAAAAGTTCTCTAACTGGATAGAAGACAGTTGCTGAATGTGACAACCATGACTGATAGCAGTAGTAAAAATCAGCATTTTAGGGTTTTAATATGATACAAGCAAAATAAGAATTTTCCCCACCTTTTCAAAAGTATTGAGTTAAGATTTAGAGAACACTTTCCTAGAGCCCTAACATGTGAATACAGATTTTAAAAATAAAGTTAACCTTCAAAGTACCATGTCTTTTTTTGTGAATTGAAAATTAAAGAATAGATATTGCGATCTATGAGATTTCAGTTAACCATTTCAATGTATCATTTTTCTTTTCAAAATATTTCTCTGAGTTTATTTATTATATGTGTTATTGTACACAATGTCACTTTCTAATGTCTTTCCTTTCATTATTTAGTATCAAGAATAATATTTTTGGAAAGAAATTTAATGAGGGGGAATTTTGGAGATATCTCAGTGGGTAAAGTGCTTGCTACAAACTCCTGACAATGGAGCAATGGAGTTGGTATTCCTAGAATTTATGTAAATAGTGGAGGCCCTTCTGTAATCTCAGAACTCAGAACTCAGAAAGTTGACTCAGGTATTCTCTCTCTCTTTCTCTCTCTCTCTCTCTCTCTCTCTCTCTCTCTCTCTCTCTTACACACACACACACACACACACACACACACGATGGGCACCAATCAAGAAACATCTTCTTTACTCTGCATGAATACCTGTGCCTCTACATGACTTTACCCATATGCAGGCATACACACACACACACACACACATACATATGAATGCAAAATAGGGAAGAAGTCTGTATTTCAACTTTATGCTATCTATTGAAATTTAGAAAATTGCTGGTATAAGAGGAAAAAATTAGTGAGTCATCACAAGACATTGTTAAAAATGATAGGTTCTTCTACAAATAAAATTTAGTTTCTGTACTTTTGTATTTATAATTTCCAGTCAAACATTTTAGTCACAGTTGTCTGTGTGAATAAATGACTGGCAGGCAACTCTAAGTGCTTAACATTATTTTGAGTTCAGTGAAGATGTAGGAAAACTGGATTGAACAGGTTAGAAATAAATTTCTATCTAATAATATAGTGCTGCTCAGTCTTTGAAAACTTTGATTTAATTTCAACCAGGGCTGCCACCTTCCTTCACCATCCTATTTAATAGTATGTTACCTAAGGGAGTCTATGGTGAGTGTCTCTTGGATTTTTATTTCGTGAGAGTGTATCACAACAAAGACAATGTTCCCAGTTGATGAAGTGCACTGTGACTCAGTAACTCATTACACCCTCTAATATTTTCTTCTGTGCAAGGAATGTATTCAGTATTTATTATTGTCAGTTATTATATATATATTAATTTTGTTAAATATAGAATGTTATTCTATAATCATATATATATATATGTTTTTGATTGTACATGCTTGCATGTGTTGGTGTCTGTGTGTGTGTGAGAGAGAGAGAGAGAAAGAAAGAGAGAGAGAGAGAGACGGAGGGAGAGGAGAGAGAGCACTGGAAGAACTGTGCTTTCTTCTTCATCACATAAGTACCTAGGTATCAAAAAATCAGGACATAAGCTTGGCAGAGATTACCAATACCCAATAAGTTATCTCACTAACCATGGGTTTTCAATACAATGTCCAGGGACCATTTTCTTATCCTTGTTATTCAAAATAACTCTTGTTGTTCTTCAGCTCAAAATAGTGTCTGTTTGTGTGTAGAAGTTGTATAGGGATGCAAGTGAAAGAAGGCAGGATGAATCAAAAGTATCACAGGAGAGATCCTACTGAAATCATTAAAGAAAATTTTGGGTTTTTTTGAGTGAGATTAATCAAAATTTATGGAAGCAAACCAGGTATTTCTTATTATATGAAATTACATTTCTAGGAAGAAAAAATGTATAACTTTAAAGACATCTATAGTGAAAACATATGGTAGCTGTTCTGAATTTAAACATTTTATTAAACACTTAAGCTGCATCTTTCAGTGCTAATTAAATGAATTTAACCTAATTAGAGGACTGAAACACATTGTAAGTGCTCAACAGGGCTGCCGAAGAAATAATGCACTCCATCTCCCAGTTCCCTCACAAGATCCTTGCACAGGGAAGGAACCAGATTTAAGTCTGCTGCTGCTTATTTTGATCATTTCTCTTTGCTATGCTTTGTTCTTTAAAATAGCCTCCAGTTCAATAGCTTGGATCTGGATGTTTATCCAGGATGCTTGCTAATCCACCGAATAATTGCTCACAGGGCCCCATTTTCCGAAATGAAAACTAGCAAAACTTCAAGTGAGGAGATCTTCTGTTTCCTGCTGATCCAGTGGCATATTTAGAAGCACTTGTCCTTACAAATGTCTGTCTCAGCATGTCCCGCAGCAAGCAAGATTCAGCGCCCACCAGAAACTCTTGCCTGTGCTGCATATTCACCCTGCTGCAGACACTTACTCTTCCTGCCAATATCCACTCCCACTGTGCTTCAGCTATAGCCCACTGGACAGATTTGGTACAAGGTCTTGGGTTAGTTTTATGTCTCACTCCTCCACTAAGATTAAAGGAGCAAAGTACGATTTTGAAAAAATATAATACAACAAATAATTGAGAACAAAACAATCAACAACAAAAAATACAAGAATACACTACTTAAAAGGAAAGAACAAGGGCAAAATAACATCCAGGAAAATAAAATAAACTTTCATGATTCTTCTGGGATAGTAAAGAATAAATCCAAAAGACAGTCAGAGGTTATTGTTTCATTAAGGAAGAGAAACCTGCACGTCACAAAAGAGTTCTATATGAAGCAAGTGCCTGCACAGTTTTATGGGTTCAAGTACAATGGCTAATATCATCACACTCAAGTTCAGGATAAGAGCATTCTGGAAAGGCTGCCATATTTTAAGCAAAGAAGTTACTATTTGGAAAACAAAACGAAGCAAAACAGGCAGACACATAACTAACAGCTGGGAAGTTTGTGGAAAACAACTCATAGCAAAGGGATCTTTTAAGTCAGAAATTGTCTCATAAATTGACAACTCCTTACGATCAAATTTTGGATGGAAGGATTCTGACTAGGTTCAGTCACTCTTGGAAAATGAATGTGTTAAACTCTGCACACAGAAGAAGGTGTGTTCGTGTGTGTGTGTGTGTGTGTGTGTGTGCGTGTGTGTGTGTGTGCACAAATGAGGTCTGTGTATTCCCTGAAACATTTTTAGGTATTGTAGGTAAAACTTGGTACAATACATAAAATATAGAATAAGCATAAACTTGTGACTTTCAGACAACCTGAGAGATTTTCCAGATTTGAATCTTACCAGATTATCAGTGGAAATAGAGAACATAGGCAAACCGATTATTGAAACAACAGAACACATTTTGAAAGACTGCTAGCTGTGTGATCACTTTGGCCCAGACTCCATAAATGAAAAACGAAAGTAAATGCTTACAACAAATCTCTTCATATGCTAGTATTTCTCACTAAGGATGGCTAAGAATCTATGCTAATTATGACGAAGGACTCAGTGAAATTTCGCTGAAATAAAATTTAAAAGTGAGATGAGTTGCTTTAAAATTTAAGAGAGTGTCTGTCCCAAACGATTTGGTGGACACTTGTTTGTTCAGCAAATCCTTATTGATCCCCTAAGCATTTCAAGAAGTCTGAGAGGTAGAGGGGACACAGTGAGGAACATGGCAGTATCCCCATATGTAATAGAGTAATGAAGAAGTCATATTCTTCCCATATTAGAATTTAGGAATAACAGATTACTTGACTTAAAAAACAAAACAAAACTGTGGCACTACATTTAATGCTGCTCAGTTTTATTCTAGAGGTTGATTTTTGGTAGTTTGGGGAACAATGCAGGAGGTGGGAAGGTGGGGGAATTCTACATTTCCTTAGCACTGCACGAAAATAACCAAACGCTTAAAAGTAATTGGATATAAAGCTATAAAGCAAAGTGAGAGGGTGACTATGGGAGAATAGTAGAGAATCAAAGTGCCAGCAGGTGTTTTCTCAAAAGCAAAGAGAAGACTGCACTTCGTGGTTCTACTAAGAAGATTCAAAGGCTCTCCATGCTCCTTGGATCACCCAGGAAAGAAGTATCTTCCAACTTTCAGATGCATTTAGAAGGGCGAAGGAACTTACCACCGTGAAGTGCTGCTGCTGTGCTCATTCAAGGAAGGCAAGGTCCAGAAATAAAAAGAAGCAAAGTGAATGAAAGGGTGAGAACACCATGGTAAAAAGAGACCTTTAGATAAAACTCCCCCTAAGCGGTCTGTGTAGGAAGGTCTTGATTTTGTTAGGAAAAATTTTCAAGGCTTTTCTATTAATTTTATCAATGGAGTGCTGTCATAATTCTTGAATCTGTACAGATCATACTTCTTTAGTAACTTATTATATTAATTCTCTCTTTCAATAAATACATATTGTAAGACCACACAGCTATATTCTTGTGAAAACATTTCAATAAACTCAAGTCTCAAAAGTGAGACTTATAAGTCACTTGTCAGTGTGATGACTGTGGCAGAGTTTACTAGTATGTCATGAAGCAGGATCGATGTCTGAGGGGTGTCGTGACTGGTTGTTTACCAGAGGACTCGCAAGAGAAATAGCTGCTGGAATCATAACCAAGAGAAGAGGACCTTGAACAGGTGGTGAGGGGGTTAGGAGACACAGGACACAAAATCACATGCTCTTTAGCACAACCTGAATTCATACTTATACATATATCTACCTATGTATGTATGTATATATACATATATTTCTTCATATATATGTGTACTTATTAGCTTTCTCATTTAGATACTAAACAAGTATCTGTCACCGTTTTCTGAGATGACAAGCTCATTTCAATTCAGCTCAAGCTTCACTCTCAGCATTCATGGCATTATTTTGCTCTCTTACATTGATGGTGGCAGATGCTTGGTTTATATTTAACCTAAAGGTGGCATTTACAACTGCAAAGACTCTTTAATTATGATGGAATTGAGAACATATAGGATTCCATAATAAGGAGAGCTGTCTGACTTACATGTGCTTCTGTATAGAATACAAAATACAAGGTAAAATAAAGAAGAGACATGAATAGGAAACAGTTATGTTTGGTTGGAAAAATGAATGCACATAGATTTTCAGGAAAAAAATGTAATTGCTTCAGCATAGTTTTCTGATATTATGGTGCTCATTTTATTTTTAATCTATTCCTGAACCATAGGAGATATTAACCATAGGAGACAGGAGAGAACTGCAGTTACTGCTACTATAAGAATAGCAAGCGCTGAGGTGGAAGTGATGAACTAGTAATCCTGTCAAGTTCTGGCAGGCAGGGCACATATGTTTTGATCAGCAAAACCAGAAGAAGCTTGTCCCTTCACAATGTTCTTTCTCCTCTTTCTTGAAGTTAGCAGTGGTTCCCCTTAAGATCAGCTGGCTCTGATTCCCAGTGGACTTCCCACTACTGAGACACAGAACATACCAATCAGAATGAGGGAATGAAACACTTACCAGCAAAACTGCAAGCCTATCTCAATTCTGACCATTCCCATGACTAGTTCCCAAGCCCACACCTTCCCAATAAGTCTGCAGTCCCATGGCCAGGCCCTTTGCATGACGTTTGCTCAGAAGACTTCATACAAGCAGACCCAGACCACACCAGACAGAAAGGATGAGATACCCACTTAGCGGCAGAAATGCCTTTCCAGCTCAATGCTATTCCAGCTCACCCCCTGGCCCTATCGCCACTTGGACCCCATCCCCAATCCCAGTGGACTTTGGCCACTGAAGCACAGACCACACCAGCCAGAAGGAGCACAGGACACACATGTCAGAATGGAAGTCCAGTGAATCTATAGCCTCAGACATTGCCCACACCAGCTGAAAGAACTGATGCAATAGGCCCACATACTGTCAACACCATCTGAAAGAACAGCCTAGCAGCTCTGCTGGAGGCCAGGATCTCTTAATTTCACTGGAAGAAGACTCAGGCTTTACTGGATGCCAGGACAGATCTAGAGACCAGGTAAAGACTTTGACTTTATCAGAGTCCAGACAGAAAAAGGACCCAAGGCCCTCAAAACCCCAGCAGAAGCACCCTAATGGACCAGAAGACTCATCACTTAACAGAACTGTTGGCCACTTAGGCAGGAAGACTGAAGAGGAAATAGAAACCAAAGAAAACACACATCTAACAAGGACAAACATAGGAAACACCTAGAGCTATAATCACCTTAAATCCAGATGCCTAAATGCCAGTGTTAGAACACAATAACAGAAAAGGCATTACGACTCCACTGAACCCAGCTATCCTACAACAGCAAGAACTGAACATCCCAAGACTTCTGAAACACAAGAAAATGACCTTAACTTTATGAAGAGGATAGAGACCTTAAAGAGGAAATAAAAAAGTATGTTTAAAAAACAGATGAAAAGACAACCAAAAAGTCAGACAAAATCAATGAATCTCTCAAAGAATGTCAAGAAAAAACAAACGGCCGATGGGAAAAAAAACAAACAAAAAAAGAACAACTGAAGACCTGAAAATGTAAATAGAAGCAAAACAAACAACCAAACAAAAAACAAACAAAAATAAAACCACAAAGTGAGGGAATACTGGAAATAGAAAGCCTGGTAAGAAAGCAGGAACTACAGGTGCAAACATCACCAAAAGAATACAAGAAATGGAAGAGAGGATCTCAGACACTGAAGATACAATAGAGGAAATAGATTCATTAGTCAAAGAAAACATTGAATATAAAACATTCCTAACACAAAACACCCAGGATATCTGGAACACTATGAAAAGACCAAACTTATAGGAATAGAAGATGGAGAAGAATCTCTGCTCAACTTTAGGCATGTTCAGCAGTCATTTCTCTGCAGGTCCTGCATATCTAGTTCATTAAGCAGTCCAGGCAAGAGCAGTTTCTTGCCCAAATGGCTAAACAACTTCATAAGGAGCCTCTTTGACGTACATCTTTCTCTTGAAGTAATTGATGCTGCCAGGAGCAGCTGTGTCTCATTGTCATGAAAAGTCCTAAGTCCTCAAAACATTTAAATGCCATATTCTGAAGGTCTCTGAAAGATCTGAAGAATATCTAACTGAAATAATTCTCTATATATCTAGAAAACCTAACTAACATGACTACAAAGCTTGACTATTATAATAATCACCATGGATTAAAGCTGAAGTTCAACAACACAAACTATACAAAGCACACAATTTATTATTGCTCAACAGATTTGTGTTGATTAAGTTTTCATTACTGACTTCCATACACACAAAGAAGGATTTTTATATATGTATCTAATTAATGATTAAAGAGGATGGTAGAATCTTGGCCAAAGTTTAGGAAAAAATGTGTTGATTGTGAGGACAAATTCATCTAGATGGACTTCAAACCCTTATTTTGCTTCATTGACTTTTCTGTTTTGTTTTATTTGATCCCATCACAGTAGTTAAGCAAAATAAACACAGACTGACTATGGAAATGATTACTATTTTGTCAAGGCTGCTAGCACATATTAGCTCTGCAAAGTGTGGTAAAAGAAAGTATTGTCTCTGTTATGAGCAAACTCATTCTCATTTCTTTTCCCATTTTGAATGTTAGGGTCTGGGAAATAACTCATCCCGTAAAGTGCCTATTGTATAAGCATACAGAAGTGCATGCACTCAGATTTCTGACACCTGTGTAAAAGTTGACTTCTTTGCCCCAAATTTTACTTGGAAAGCTGCAAATTTTGCCAGTGTTTTTCACACTAGCTCTGACATTTTGTTCAGGATTGATTCATAGAATATTTGTATATTATTTAGGTTGTTAGTTTGCTTAGATAATAACATGAATCATAATAATAATATTTAAGAATATAAAACAATGAATAAAAGTGTTATCATATTTGATTATTTCAGATTAGATGCTATTATAATTTTTAAAATTTAATTCCTAATAAAGTTTGATGTGGACTTTGTACTCTTATTTTAGAAAGAAAGAAAGAAAGAAAGAAAGAAAGAAAGAAAGAAAGAAACAGAAAATCAAATATATTCATTTTCACAAAAATATCCATACATATAAGAAGCTAGGTTCATATTCAAACCCAGAGATATCTGATGACAAAACTTACACTTTAGCCACAATTGTAGATAGAAGAAATACTGTCTAACTGTGAAATGTGGATTGAACCTATAACCTTTCTTTCTGCGAGCTTTAAAGAAAAAATAACTTTTAACAATAAATAAGAACTATACCCTTCACAAAGCAATGAAAGTAGCATAAATTGCCAAAATTCCTCTTGTATTTGAAAGCATGGTTTGCTGAAGGCAAATACTGCAGTTTTCACAGCAAAAAAGTAATGCATAAAACCTAAATTTCATCAGAGTACAGACTGGAAAATCCTATGAGAATAGACTCCCTAAGAACAACTTCTGGGTTGTAACCTCTTCTAGAGATCAGCACTCATGTCTGGTAATGGATGCATCATAAAATGATTTCTTTCTAACAAATCAAGATGTCTGACACCATGGTCATGGCAACTCCTGTAAAGGAAAAACACTTAATTGGCTGGCTTGCATTTTCAGATAGTGTCCTTTATCATCACGGTGCACCATGGTGTCAAGCACACAGACATGGTGCCAAGTGTCCTTTATCTTATCTTGTAGGCAACAGAAAGTGAACTGAGTCAGTGGGTATGGCTGGAGCATATATGAGATTTCAAAACCCACCTCTACATTGACACACTTCTTCCAACAAGGCCATACCTACTCCAACAAAGCCATATCTCCTAACAGTGAAACTCCTTATGTGCTTATGGGAGATAATTACATTAAAACTACCACAGAAACTCAATTTAAAACTCTACATTTTAGTTGCTTTGTCAAACAAAGACCATTGTAGCATATAAGGATTATTTTCCTTATAACTCAAACTACACAGATCTCTTCACAGAATTAATCTTCACAGATTAAAAAGTAAGGGCAGTAAAACAACGTTTGAATTATTTACAACATCAAATAGAAATATCACTTCACTATAAACACTAAAAATAATATGATTCTAAATTTTAAACATTGAAATATCTTAAATATTTTCTAGTATTTTTTTCATCTGTCACTATAATCTGGAAACACCCCTATGTGATAAAGGGTTATTGTAAGCCAAATAACAGTCTGCTGGTGAGGGACATTCAAGGCTGGTCACATTCCACTCAACTCAGAAGCATAAAGAAACAAATACATTATGCTATTTGTGGCTATCGTGAAAGGTGATGTTTCTCTGATTTCCCTCTCTGTTTCTTTATCCTTTGTGTATAGGAGGGCTACTGATATTTTTGAGTTGATTTTGTATCCTGCCACTTCACTGAAGGTATTTATCGGCTGTAGAAATTCTTTAGTAAAGTTTTTGGGGTCACTTATGTACACTATCATATCATCTGCAAATAACGAAAGTTTGACTTCTTCCTTCCCAATTCGAATCCCCAAGATCTCCTTATTCTGTCTTATAGCTATTGCTAGAACTTCAAGCACTATATTAAAGAGATTTGGGGAGAGTGGACAGCCCTGTCTTGTTCCTGATTTTAGTGAAATCGCTTTGAGTTTCTCTCCATTTAATTTGATGGTAGCTGTCGGCTTGCTGTATATT
This sequence comes from Ondatra zibethicus, assembly GCA_004026605.1. Classification (NCBI taxonomy): domain Eukaryota; kingdom Metazoa; phylum Chordata; class Mammalia; order Rodentia; family Cricetidae; genus Ondatra; species Ondatra zibethicus. The sequence goes on along the minus strand of PVIU01027619.1, from coordinate 337 downwards.
GCTTTTATTATATTTAGATATGAACCTTGTATCCCTAATCTCTCCAAGACCTTTATCATAAAGGGGTGTTGAATTTTGTCAAATGCTTTTTCAGCATCTAATGATATTATCATATGGTTTTTTTCTTTCAGTTTATTTATACTTGGCTCTAGAGGAGATCCCAGGTGTCCACAGGGATGTCCCCAGCTAGGTCCTTGGGCAGCAGAGGAGAGGGTGCCGGAACTATCATTGTCCCATAGTCACACTGATGAATATCTTGATCACATCCATAGAAATTTCGTCCGATGGATGGAGATAGAGACAGAGACCCACGTTGGAACACTGGACTGAGCTCCCA
>PVIU01027618.1:0-20184 GCA_004026605.1 Ondatra zibethicus | reverse complement strand
GAATAGCGAGAGCACTTGTCTGCAGTGTATGGCCTGATGGAAGCAGCTTGAACATAACCTCCTTCATAGTCAACACTGGGTCCCCTGGGACACCAGAGGTAGAAGTCGGCAGTGTTGCTGCAGCCCACTCAGCTGATTGAGACATAGAACACGACCTTTTTAACATCCAGTGACTGAAGACTGTCCTATCTTATTCTGAAATCTAGAAAACAGTTGCAAGCCTGGCATAATGGCTCATGGACTTGAGAATTGAGAAATTGAGGCAAGAGGACTGTTCTAAGTTTAAGCCCAGCCTGCTACATAAGTTCTAGACTAACCTGGCTTTAAAAGGCTGCCCTAAAAAGAAATTCCACTTACAATAATATTAAAAAGGATAAAATACTTGGATTAGAGAGATGGTTTATCAATTAAGAGCATTGGCCGCTCTTGCAGAGGACCCAACTTCAGTTCTCAGGACCCATGTGGCTCACAGATGTCCATAATGTCAGTTCCAGGGGTCTGTCCAGTCTCAGGTGTTCTGATGCCCTCTGTGGCCTCTGAGTGCACCAGGCCACATGATCCATACACAATTAAAAATGATAAGATGACTAAATCCTAACATAAATTTAACAAATACAAGCCATATTTGAAAAAAAAAAAGACCTGACCCAAATAAACAGGCAATACTCTACAATCTGAGCTATGGATTCAATTCTACACCATCAAAATCCCAGTTTTCAGAAAACAAGTTGATCCCAAAATTAACAAGGAAACAAGGGACTCAGTAGAGCCAAAACAATCTTTAAAAAGAGAAAATTGGGCTGGGCGGTGGTGGTGCACACCTTTAACCCCAACACTTGGGAGGCAGAGGTACGCAGATCTCTATGAGTTTGAGGCCAGCCTGGTCTACAGAGCAAGTTCCAGGACTGACTCTATAGTTACTGGGAAACCCTGAACCCTGTCTTGGAAAACGAAAAAAAAAAAAAAAAGGTGCGAGAAAAAACTTGGAGGACCAACTACTTCCTAACTTCAAAACTTCCTAGAATGCTCCATCATGATAGCATAAAGACAGACACTTCTGCAAAGCAGGTATGTAAACATACAATAAACACAAGAAAAAATGTTCTACAGCATTTAGCCAACAGATATGCAAACTATCAAATCCACAATGAGAGAGCTGGGGGTATGGCTCCATGGTGGAGCTCTTGCCTCACTCATACAAGTCCTTGGCTTCCATCCCCAGCACTACATCTGAGCAAACAAAAAACCCACAAAAGATGCCACTTTATACCCATAAGATAGCTATAAGAGATCACCAGAAAATTACAAGTGTTGATAAACATGTGGAGAATTGGAACTCATACATTGCTGGTGTTAGTGTTACTAACTGGGACTACTGGGAACTACTATATAATCCAGTAACTCCATTTTTAGGTATTACTCAAAAGAATTGAAAGCAGGGATTCAGACATTTGTATACCAATATTCATTGTAGCATTATCCACAATAGCCAAAAGTACTGACTGAATTGTATTCTTTCAAAAGATACATTGTATGCCTGTGAATTTGATGTCAATAAAACTATAATTTTCTTCTAAGTTCTAGTGTCATGGTGAGAAAGTCTCTACAGGCAAGTTGCAGAGGCCATGAATGAAGTCACATTGAAAGAGACAGGGAAGCCGGGCAGTGGTGGCGCAGGCCTTTAATCCCAGCGCTCGGGAGGCAGGCGGATCTCTGAGTTCAAGGCCAGCCTGGTCTACAAGAGCTAGTTCCAGGACAGGCTCCAAAGCCACAGAGAAAGCCTGTCTCAAAAAACCAAAAAAGAAAGAGACAGGGAAAATGGCACTCAATATGTGGATAGCACACATGTTTAAAAGATCTTGGGAGGCAGGAAAGAGATACTGGAAACTGCCAGGGTTTTCAAGACAAAAGTTGCCATCTGATCTGGTAGGGTCTGGGCTTGAAGGAAAACTGTCCTTGAGGCCCACAAGCTCCTCACCTGGGCTACCTAATAGCTTTCACTGATTTCCATATATTGTTTCTACATTCATTCCTTTTGTTTTTACTTAATTTGAAAGGACAGTTCTTGCCTTTTAAAACCATCTGGTCTGCCAAGGAGAACCAAGAAACGACAAATTTTAAAGTAGCATCCCATGGGAGCTGAGCACAGAGGATGAAGATTGCTCTGCAGTGGCTTCCCTTCTAGCCAGCCACCTGGCTGAGGGCAAGTTCTTTCTGTGAGACGTGGGGATCTCTTTTAATAAGTCCAGCAGGGACTCTCCTACCTAGGGTCACCCCAGTCTTCCGGCCCATTGAAACCCCAATAGAGGCAGCCCTAGTTCTGAAATCCAAAGGGTTTTTACTGAACCCCTGTTGTCGGTTCCAGCTAGGTCATTCCAGATTCTTACCCACTAGAAGTGTGGACAGGTGAGGGAGGTGAGGGCTCCAAACAGTGGGAACAAAAGAGGAGAAAACAACAGTGACGGGGCGGGTTTGGCTGAGGGAATTGTTAGGGAGGATAGAAAAAGGGAGGCCACAGAGACAAACAAAAATGACCAGAAGCGCCTCCTCCAACGTGGCGCTCCATGCCCACCCATTTCTTCCCCATTACTTCCTATTCTTGCTAGTAGTAAAGGTAAGATCATAGCAAGAATGTTGGGCTCCTGAAGCCACCTCGGTACCATCCCACTACTATGACTGACACTGTCTCCCTTACTATTCCCGCCGCGTTCCTGAAAGGAATTTCCACTATTCGTCCAAGAGTCTACAGGTTCTCTCTGAGCCAACCCCTCCTGCGCACACTTGTTCTCTGGTTCTAATCAACAATCTGATTATCAGCAAACTCAGTAGCGGAGACACAAGTCACTAAACTCACCTGTCTGCGCCCACATCTGCACCTGATCCTGACTCCCTCTAATGATCTCAACCTCTCTAAACTTAGACCTTGTGCGTCGCGTCTCAGTGAACATCATCCGGGACACATTTCTTTAAACAACTCGCAGGGTGCACACAAAAAGTACACACGCGCGGGGTTGGAGAGCCTCCGCGTACACACAGACAGAGCACAGGCACGCACTCACGTAGTTACGCCACGCACAAGCAAGGAAACCCACTCGTGGCTGAGGGGCTGGGCTCAGCTCAAGGTGCGAGCTTGCAGTAGGGTGGCTCCTCCCGCACCACAGGAGTCGCTCGCATCGCCCTCCTTGTCCCCAAGGCTCAGCAGGCCAAAGCGGATGCTAACAGGCGGAGTGCGTGCTGGACACCACCTATCCCGGAGTCACCCATTCACCCAAGATGACCGAGGCCCGGGAGTCGACAGTCATGACTGGGTCAGACCAGCGAGTTGGGTGCGAAAATGGGTACCCAAACCCAGCTCGATTGTCCACATACTGAGAGTCTGGCATGCCAGGACGCTCCCGGGAACTCTACAATTTCTTTGGTTCTGGGTCCAACCAGGGGAGCATGTGACGGGGAACCCAGCCCGTTGCTATGCAACCTCCATCTCGCGCGGGCCACTGAGCGTCTCTCAGTTATAGGACAGAATCCTAACTTCCCACCCGGGCTGATGTGGACACATGGTTCGAAGTCCTTGGTTGGGGTGCCTGGTGATGTGCCTCGAACACCTATCTCCACCCCGTTCATTCCATCCCTAGCTGGTTCCCACAGGGTGCCAGCACCCAGCAACCCATAATACGTGGGTGAAATCGACTTCCTACCTTTTCCTCTCCGAGCCTTCTCGTCCTCCCACACCTGCCTTTCCGCCTCCACGTGGCCCACCCCTGGGGTTTACAGTTTTCCTTGGCCCGGTTGCGCCCCTCGCCCCAGCAGCAGCCCAGGCGCCCTACCTGAAGCATCACTTTATACTGCTCCTCCGGTTTCTGGACCACGCACATATTACATCCCATGGTGCTGGCCGGCGAGGGAAAGAAGAGGGCGGGAAGAGGAAGGCGTCTTTCACTGGCCGACGCTTGGGACCACGGGTCCCGGGCCCGGGCTTCGGGCCATACCCTACCCTACCGCGGGGGGCCGAGCCGCCTAGCAGGGGAGGGGGGCACGCCCCCAAGAGGAAGGCAGCTCCACGCCCCTCGACTTAACTCTTAGCTGGCCAAAGCCAGACACAGACATGCTCCCTCGCACCCAGCCAGGGAAAAAAGGGCAGCGGGGGATGGGCGGGCGCGCCGGGCGTTGCCTGGCTACGCCCCCCCCGGAGGCGCGGGAGCACGCCTGGCCTCCGGGGCCGTCAGGGGCCGTGGGCCACGCGCCTCCCCGCCCGCGGGGCCCGCCGCTGCCGCTGCCGCTGCCGTTGCGGTCTCCGGTTCCCGCCCATGGCCGTCAGCCCCTGGAGCCCAGCCTCCGCGCTTGGCGCCGCGGCCCGGCCCGCCGACAGAGGGGCGGCCAGGCCCGCGCCAGCTGCAGCCTCTCAGGGTCCCGCTTCTCGGGCTCGCAGCGCCCTCTCAGAGCCTGACACGCAGCCGGTCGCTGGTCTCCAGCTTCTGCCTGGGACGCCGGGAACGCGCGCGCGCCCGCAGCGGCGGCGGGGGAGGTGTGTGGGGATGGGGCGCACGCGCGCGGTAGAAGACCAGGGGCTGGGTGCGGGCGGGAGCGGCGGGGGGCCGCGAGAGTCGGCGCGGGAAGCTGGGGGCGGGGCCTAAGTGGCAAAGGGCCCTGGTGCCCCTGGCACCCGATGACGCCTGTATCCGATGGCCAGGTGTTTAGCGGACCTGTCTGATAGGTTCAGCCCTGAGAAAGAGGGTCTGGCTTGAAGAAGCCTCCCTGAACTCCAGGAGAGAGTTCGGGGTAAGGATAGGCTATTTTACCCCTTCCCCAGGTTCTAGACATATCAGTCCCACTGTCCCCACTGTTCCCTCTTCTCTCTTTAATGGCTGGTTCCCTGCTTTAACTGAGCCATTTGCTTGCTATCTTTGAAATGGATACCTTTGTTTAGAGAAAAGAAAAGCGTGGAATGCTTTAGGTGGGGAAAGGAGAACGACAGAGAAGCCTCATGCCTACCTGTTTCTCATTTCCAACCCTCACTCCTTACTCTTCTCTTTTATTCTCTCCTTCTGTATCTCTTCCTTCCCACAGCCTGCTTCTCTTTTTGGATAAGACAGGAGAGAAGAGGGCCTTTGCCTATAAAACAGCGACAGATTGAACACTAGGTACCCGGGTACTACCTAGCCTCTAGTCCCTGCCTGCAGAAGATTCATTGATAAAACTGCCCCGTGCTTTTTCTCAGGGCTCAGGAGAGTGGGGGAATTCGTAGCAGCATAGGGATGTTTAATTAACAGCATTGGGGAAGGCTGTTCCAAGACTTTTCTTTTCCTCCCTACTCTGGTTCACAGGAATAGCCTGAAATCTAGAAAAGAGGTGTTAGTGCTTATCAAGTGTTCCTCCCAAAAGCAGAACTTGAGACTAGGGCTGCTATGCAGGAGAAGACCAATGGGTCTTCTTGAAGGATATCCTTTCTGAGAGCTCACTACAAGTGTCCCTGGTTGGGAGGTATTGTATTTAGATCAACCTTGAGACAGGGTTTCTCTGTAGCTTTGACCCTGTCCTGTAACTCACTCTGAAGACCAGGCTGACCTGGAACTCACAGCTCTGCCTCCTGCGTGCTTGGATTAAAGGCATGTGCCACCACCGCCTGGCCCCTGTGCTTTTTTAAACTTCCTGATGCCTAGAGCATGAGGTCCAGACAGCAGCCCGTTAGGAATATCTTCTCTAAATCTTATTAACTTCCAGTTGTACTCCACCAGGGTCCCCTGACCAGTCACCCAATCCATTTCCTCCAGCCTAGCAGCCCACAGACCTTTTAGCACAGGCCTTTTCTTTCTTCTTTTCTTTTCCTTTCTTCCTTCCTTCCTTCCTTCCTTTCTTTCTTTCTTTCTTTCTTTCTTTCTTTCTTTCTTTCTTTCTTTCTTTCTTTTGGTTTTCGAGGTAGGGTTTTTCTGTGTTGCCCTGGAACTCATTCTGTAGACCAAGCTGGCACCAGAAATCCACCTTCCTCTGCCTCCCAAATGCTGAGATTAAAAGCGTGGCCATTTCTTGCACTACAAAGGAGACAGCCTAGGGTGTTCCTTCCACAGAGGTTTTCCCTCCCTGGTGTCCTTCAGAGCAGCAGCATGCTTTTCCTAATCCTGACATCTAACACATGAAGGAAATAGATTGAGACATTGAGGAGCCCTGCCTGGTCCATGTGTATGAGCTGAGGGAGAAGTGGCATAGAAACGGGTGGTATAGGAACTAGATTACCTGTTAACATCTCCTGCTGAGGCCTCTTGACCCCAACTGGGCCTGGGCTGGAATGTGTGAGTATCTCGAACTTGGTAGGCCCTGATAATACTAAGCTGTAGGCATTGGATGTTCCAAGTCCCTGTGCACATGAGAGACTTCCTTTAGAATGCCTTATCAGCCATAGTAAGTATGACCTTGCTCCAAACCTCTAGGTGTGTATACCAGCACCTTTCTATTGAGGCTTTCCAGTGGCTTTGCACAGCATACTTAATACCATAGACAGAGCCCACCACATCCCTTAGGAGGTTTGCCAGATCTTCCTGGTCTAATCACCCAGCATATTTTATTCAACTCTGGACCATTCTCAGGGCCCATTTTTTGGTCTGGGTTGCACTTAAAACTGGTTATCCCTAAGTCTTATATGGCCAGATATTAATCAATTTGGTGATCTGTCCAGCACTATACTAGATAAATCCATTTTTGTTTAGAGTTACTTCATTCTTGCAGTAAGAAAGCCCTAACAAAGTCTGGTGATGGTGGCGCACACCTTTAATCCCAGCACTCGGGAGGTCGAGGCAGTCAGATCTCTGTGAGTTTGAGGCCAGCCTGGTCTATAGAGAGTTCCAGGATAGCTAAAGAAAAACCCTGTCAAAAATTAAAAAAAAAGAAAAGAAAAAGAAAAACCCTGTCTCAAAAAGGAAAAAGAGGATAAAAAAAGGAAAACCCTAACAAATACAAAGCCCGGGAAGACTTTGAGAAAGGAAGGTAGCCAATGGGTCTATGCACTCATAACCTTGCCCGCTGACTTGGTTAAAAAGGAAACTTTCAGGGAAACTGACAGAAGTCCACTACTCAGCCTCTTTCTCTCAGGGACCTAAACCCACAATGACAGAACAGCCCTTCCTAACACCTTAGTAATGGGGTGGTCCTTTCTTCACTCTGTGAGAAACGGCTTGCCACTTTGTTTCTCACAGACCCCACTGTTTTGCTGAATTGATTCATTAGAGGTAATGTTCATAAAGGATGTGGGCTCCATGTCCTTCTATCCCAACTGCTGTGACAGGATACCTTACTGGGTAATTTACAGCTCTGAGGCACTGACCTCATCCACGAAGGCAGACCTACCTGGTATCACAGCCTCCCACAGGCTCTCCTCTTTACAACCATCACCTTGGCAGTCAGGATTCAATACAAACGTTTTGAAAATACAGACACATATGCTCAACCACAACAGCCTGTGCCTACATTCTTTTTTTGTTATTTCCACGTGAATGTCCAGTAGTTCTAATAAAGACCATGGAATGCCTTTGCTTCTTGATTTTTCCAGAATCAGATACTTCAGAGTATACCTTATTGGAAGACTTAGTGACATAAGTGGGTGGCAGCAAGACAAATTGAAAGCCCACAATTTGGATCACGTGTATACATATGTTACATAAGAGAAGAATGACTATCCAAGTTAAAATATATATGGTTTGTCAAAATCAAGAATTTTTCTGGTACTTGAGGCTAGTCAAATTCCATGGCTCTTGATTATGGATACTCTAAAGGTTTTGTCTATTTATGCTTCACTGGAATGCTGTGCTATGCAGGAGAAACAAACCCAACAGGGATACTCTAGGGTAGTCATGGTGGTTATAATTCAAGATCACTGTATTCCTGTCAAACCCAACCCATACACTGGTCAAAAGTCATTGAGTATCAGATGTAGGTGGCACTCAGGAAACTGAAGCAGGAGGAGCATGAATTTGAAGCTAATAGTCTTCTATAGAAAGATCTTGTTTCAAAAGGAAAAACAAAAGAAAGAAAGGAAATAGCCAGGAGTGGTGTCACTGGCCTTTAATCCCACCATTCAGGAGGCAAAGACAGGTTTCTGTGAGTTGGAGGCCCATCATTTCTATGCAGTAAGACTCTATCTCAAAAGAAAAAAGAGAGAGAGAAAAAAAGGAATGGAGGTATTTTTGTCTATTTCTGCTGCTACTCCTATTTTCAAAATTTGAAATGTTTTGGATATGGTGACACACAACTATAACCCCAGCACTCAGAATGTGCTCACATTGGGTGGGGGAGGAGGGTATCTCTACAAGTTCAAGACCAGCCTGGCCATATAGCAAATTCCAAACCAATCAGGACTACACAGTGAGATCCTGTCTCAAAAGTACATAACATAGCTGGGTGTGGTGGCATACACCTTTAATCCCAATACACAAAATTTGATTTTATGGTTTTTTAAACTTCAATTCAAAGAGTTGTACTATTTGTTAACCATTTAACATGCTAATCATGTGCAGCATTTGTCTGCACAAAACTCTCACTTTGTTTAATTGAAAAAAGAAGCTATAAACCAGGTGTGGTGGTGCATAGACAGCTGGAACTACATAGTGAGAGCTTGTCTCAAAAATCAAAAGAAGAGCCAGGTGGTGGTGGTGCACGCCTTTAATCCCAGTACTCGGGAGGCAGAGGCAGGTGGATCTCTGTGAGTTTGAGGCCAGCCTGGTCTACAAGAGCTAGTTCTAGGACAGCCAGGGCTACACAAACAAACCCTGTTTCAAAATCAAACAAAAAGGACGGACTGTCTTGCCAGGTGGTGCATGCCTTTAATCCCAGTACTCAGATCTCTGTGAATTTGAGGCCAGCCTGGTCTACATAGTGAGTTCCAGGTCAACCAGAGCTATGTTGGTAGAGAGACCTCTCGAATAAACAAACGAATGAATTAATAGATGAATGAATGATTAATTGATTAATTAAAAGCATGTGTTGCTCTAGCAGAAGACCTGGGTTCAATTCCCAGCATGGATATGTTGGTTCACAACCATCTGTAAATCCAGTTCCAGAGGAATCTAACACTCTGACCACCAGGTATGTATATGGTACACAGACATATATGCAGGCAAAACTGCTCTGGAAGAGCAGCTAGTGCTCTTAACTGCTGAACCATCTCTCCAGCTTGAGATCATGAGGTTTTTTTCCCTCTATCAGAATAACTTTGTGGTACTGTGCTGAGACACACAGGCTGAAAAATGCTTTTTCATTTCTTTTTGTTGTTGTTGTTTTCACCTGGCCTTAAACACACAGAGATCTGCCTGCCTCTACCTCCTGAGTGCTGGACTTGAAGGTGTGCGCCACCACCGCCCTGCACTTTTCATTTCGGAGACAGCTCCTGGGACTGACTGAGAATGTGGCTGGCAGGTAATACCTCCAGAGGTGTGGCTGAAGAGGGTTGAGATCTGTCAGTTTTTCTCTAAGAACACTGTGGCTGCTGTTGCCTTTTCTGACTAGGGTTTACAGCCCCATTATAGATCCAATCTAGCTCTCTCTGCTTTCTATTACATCACTCCTTGGTTTTGGTCTCCTGCTAAATGTTTAATTGTGAGTTCAAGGCCAGCCTATACTCTAAGAAACCCTTTTGTAAATAAATAAAAACAGGGCTAGGCATGGGAGTTTGTCTCTATAACCCTGGCACGTGGGAAGTTGAGGCAGGAGGATTGGTATGACTTTGAGGCCAGTCTGAGCTACAAAGTGAGACTCTGTCTCAACTAAAAGACAAAAAGAACAATAACAAAAAGTATCAAGAGGTTTGTTCATCCATTTATTGATTGGGTTATTCTTTTGTTGCTTAGTTTTTTTTTTCATTATTTTAAAACTATATTTTTTTTCCATACATTGTTTTGTTTTATTTTTTCCATTCAAGAACATAATTAAAGATAAAAAAATTTTTTTTTTCCTTTCTTCCCCTTCTCCCGGTCCCCTCCCACTACCCCCCACCCCTCCTTCCTCCCCCTTCTTCCTTGAAAGAGGGCATGGTGCCCTGCCCTTCTCTCTCTCTCTCTCTCTCTCTCTCTCTCTCTCTCTGTGTGTGTGTGTGTGTGTGTGTGTGTGTGTGTGTGTGAAGAAGACAGAGTCAGGTCTGCCGGAGCTGGAGTTACCTGGAGGTAGTTGTGAGTTGCCTGAAGAATGTTGGGAAGCCTCTGGATGAGCAGTGAGTGCCCTTAACCACTAAGCCTCTCTCTAGTCCCACTAATGCTTAATTTAAGTTCTTTATATGATCTAGAAAGGCCAGGCGGTGGCGGAACACACCTTTAATCCCAGCACTCGGGAGGCAGAAGCAGGCAGATCTTTGTGAGTTCAAGGCCAGCCTGGTCTACAAGACTGAGTTCCAGGACAGGCTCCAAAGCTACAGAGAAACCCTGTCTTGAAAAAAACTATATATATATTTATGTTCTAGAAAGTAATCTCCTGTCAGATCTGTAGTTGGTGAAGATTTCCCCTCCATTCAGTAGTATGTCTTTTCACTCTATTGTTTTCTTTGTTGTATGAACTTTTAATGCAGTCCTATTTGTTGATTCTTGCTATTATTTCCTGAACTGTTGGAGGTCTTTTTGGAAAGTCTCTCTCTGTACCTATTGAAATTACCTAGTGTGAGTGAGAAGGAAACACAGAACACGCAACAAACCCGCTTAGGAGTTTATTGGGGGGGCTGTACAGGCCTGGTGAAGGTCGGTGTGCAGAGAGAGAGAGAGAGAGAAAGAGAGAGAGAGAGAGAGAGAGAGAGAGAGAGAGAGAGAGAAGGACTGAAGATGACATCTCCAGCTTTTAAAGGCTGCTTTGTGCACAGGGGGATGACGTGTGGCTGTGTCATACACAGCCGCGGCATACATAGATGATGCAACCGTGCTGCCCGTGGGTCATGCGGGGTCCTTTAAGATTCCCGGGACCATTAGGCACTTCTGCCTGAGGGCTTGTCTGCACATGCATTGTCCTGGAACCCAAAAGTGTCCCATGTTCTGTGGCTGAATCATTACACCTATATCTTTTTTTTTTCTGGTTCTTCAAGACAGGGTTTCTCTGTAGCTTTGGAGCCTGTCCTGGAACTAGCTCTTGTAGACCAGGCTGGCCTTGAACTCAGAGACCTGCCTGCCTCTGCCTCCTGAGTGCTGGGATTAAAGATGTATGCCACCACCGCCTGGCCTCTACCTATATCTTGAACTGTTTTGTTCTGGTAATTTCAGAGCTTCAAATTTCACAGTAAGGTTTTGGGAGACTAAGATTTAGGCAGACTCCCAGATAGGTAGGCAGACAGACAGGGAGAGAGGCCATGGTGATAAAGGTGGTAAATTTCCGGCTGACTTCCTTGCACTCCTTGTAATGATTGTTCTGTCTCGTTAAGAGACAAACCACGCCCACTCCCTCCCCCATCTGCTGAGACAGGCTGTTCTTCAGCTTCTAGCCTGAGTTCTCTTTCTTTTCCATCTTCCTCTCGGAGAAGCAGCTTCGGTCTCTCCTCTCTCTCTCTCTGTTCTTCTTCCCTTCTCCCTTTATCCAACCTCACTCTGCATGGCGTGCCTCCGTCTGTCTCTCACCCACCACCGCCATGTGGCTTGCTGCCGGGGACCAGCCACCTTCAGAGACCTGCCACGTGGTCTCCTGCGCTATCCCTGCCTGGGACTGGCTGCTCTCAGGACCCGCTGCCCCCCTGCCTGCTACCACTTGGGGACCCTGCAGCGTTTCTGCTGCCTGCCACCACTGGGGATCCTGCAGCAATTTTTAATAATCCATTACACAGGCTGACGTTAAATTCCTGACATTCTTGCTCCATGTCCATTGTCGTGAGGGCTAACATTACAGGCATGTCCTGCAATACTTGCCTTGTTTGAAGGCTGAACTTAAATAAGCATTTACTTGAAGGATTTTTTTCTCAATATATTTATATTGAGAAATGTCAACTAAGCAGATGCTTAGTTTGTATTTATTGAAAGTTGCTTTTTTTTCCAATGGGTGTATGCCATTAATCCCAGCACTTGGGAAGCAGAGGCAGGTGGATCTCTGAGTTTGAGGCCAGCCTGGTCTATATAGTGAGTGCCAAGACAGCCAGAGGTGCATAACAGAGAAACCCTGTCTCAAAAAACAAACAAAAAAGAAAGTTGCTTTCTTTGTGGCTTTGAAGATCCTCCTCCCACTCCCACTATGCTTTTCCACAAATGTAGACTAGAAAGGAAGTAGGTTTCTCTGGTCAGAAAATGAGGTTCCTTTTTCCCCAGTAAGCAGCAGGAGCCAGAATACTGGAAAGTCTTGCTTATTTGGAGTTAGGGAAAGGAAACTGGGAGGTCTGCCTACCAGTGTATCACTTTCCAAAATAAGCCATATTACATGTCAAATAGCTGGCTCCAGGTCCCCAAGGAGAGGAAATCTTCCTCAGTGGGAAAGCAAGCCAGAGCCTCTTTAGTCATTAAAAATGATTTACATAGACTGAAAGGATGGAGAAAGGAATTCATCAGGGAAAGGGAAAGGAGGCAGGACAGCCTTCTCTTCCTTTTTTTTCTTTTCTTTCTTTTCTTTTTTTAATTGTTTTTATTGAGCTATATATTTTTCTCCACTTCCCTCCCTTCCTTCCCCCTCCCCTTCTACCCTCCCCCGTGATCCCCACGCTCCCAATTTACTCAGGAGATCTTGTCTTTTTTATTTCAAATGTAGATTAGATCCATGTATGTGTCTTGCTTTCCCCTCCTTTTCAACCAAGATCATTAAGTTTCTTGTTTTCAATTTGTTTTTGCCTTTAACAATATCCTTCCTGGGTTTCTATGAAATAGAAACTTCACAATATTTCATTAAGTCCATTGTCGTTCTTACTTTTTCTAAACCAAGTTGCAGATGCTGCGGGCAGCATGTAATACATCCAAGCAAAGCAATGATCAGAATTTCAGTTTTCTTTTTTTTGGCTGCATGGTGTGGGGGCAGGAGGAGGTTGAGACAGGGTTTCTCTTTCTCTGTAGCTTTGTAGCCTGTCCTGAAACTCATGCTATAGACCAGGCTGGCCTCGAACTCACAGAGATCTACCTGCCTCTGTCTCCTGAGTGCTGAGATTAAAGGTGTGCACCACCACTGCCCAGTTCAGAATTTCACTTTCAGTTCTGCACAGAGCTACACCTGCCACGGGAGAGCTATCTTTAAACTCATCACACACATGCGAAGGGCTAAGGCAGCTGCTCAGTAAACAATCTATAAGCGTTTTCCCTCCTCATTCATTAATTTTGCTAGCTGCTGTAATGTTTTTTTTGCTTGAGACTTCCAATGGTTTGCTGTGTGAGTGTTATTTCATAGTTACCTTCAACATTTTTCCCAATCCAAACCTCAGGAAGAGTTTAACTTCAAAGTCTTATAATTTAAGGTTTTTTAGTTGGTTGGTTGGGTTTTTGTTTTGTTCTGTTCTGTTTTTGAGACAGGGTCTCTCTACATAGCTCTGGCTCTCCCAAACTCAGAGATACACCTGCCTTTGCCTCCTGAGTGCTGGGATCAAAGGTGTGTGCTACCATGCCTGGCCATAAGTTTTTAACTAAGAATTTTCCTTACACGGCCCCAAAACATGACTCTTGGACTTTCATCAAATAATCGCAGTATTGGGCTGGAGAGATGGCTTAGAGGTTAAGACCTCTGACTGCTATTCTAGAGGTCCTGAGTTCAATTGCCCGCAACCACAAGGTGGCTCACAACCATCTGTAATGAGATCTGATGCCCTCTTCTGGCCTGCAGGCATACATATAGAGAATTCATACATTAAAAAAATATGTAAGTGAATAAAAATTAAAACAAAGTAATCAGCAGTATCACATTTACATGAAAATTCTAGGCCCTTCAATGATTGCCTCTTTGTTTTTTGAGATAGGGTTTTGTTATGTATTTCTTAAGATAAACCTCTCTGCTGATGCAAATAATTCCAATCAGACCAAATTAAAGACACCTATGTTTAATGCAATGCTCCCAGGTGGCCTCGGGAAAGCATGAAGAGGGAAAGAGAGGAACTGGAACGGAGAGACCACAGGAAACCAGGAGACCACGTGTACATTCTCTGGGGGGCTGGTTAAATAGCCTGAGGGAGTGGTCTTGACCTTCCCTGGGGAGGGATTACCTTTTGGTGGGCTTTCTCAAGGGTGGAGTTTGGACCTAAGGCAACTCCCAGGGGAGGGGGCTTGAAATGAAGTTTCGTGCCCAGTATTCCAAAGATGGATGCCAGCAGGCTGGGATGAGGCCCCCAGTATAATATTCCAGACTCTTTGTATAAAGGGGTGTTAGGGAGCTGCGGTGATGCTTCCAACCAAACAGGTTTCTCCGTCTAACAGCTCTAGCTGACCTGGAACTCAATTTGTAGACCAGGCTGGCCTTGAACTCATAGAGATCCACCTAGTGCTGGCATTAAAGATGTAAACCACCTGGGCTGGAGACTTGGCTCAGAGGTTAAGAACACGGGCTGCTCTTCCAGAGGTCCTGAGTTCAATTCCCAGCAACCACATGGCTCACAACTATCCATAATGAGATCTGGTGCCTCTTCTGGTGTGTATATGTTAACAGAACATTATATGCATAATGAATAAATAAATCTTTAAAAAAAAGATGTAAACCACCACCTCCTAGCCTGATAAGCATTTTTATAGTTCAGAAGTAGGAGGCTTCCAAGTGACCAATTTGGCAGGCAAATAATCGGGGTTACAAAAGCATAACAAATTGATCATAGCAACTCCTCCACCTGGCTGCCCCCAAACAGGGTATAGCTCTGGCCATACTGGAACTTGTTCTGTAGGCCAGGTTGGCCTTGAACTCACAGAGATCCACCTGACTCTGTCTCCCAAGTGCTGGGATTAAAGGCTTGAGCCACCATGCCTGGCTGGTCATAACAACTTTTTGAAATAAAGGCATATTTGCCATTTCCTGGAACAGGTAGCACAGAACCATCTGTAGTTAAGGTTATAGGTGGGGGCATGGCCTAATCCTTGAGAGACAGAGGTTTAATTATAAAAAGGAGTGAACCTAGTTTGTCTTTACTATAAAATGGCTTTCATTTTTTTTTTTTGCATGCTACAAAAGAAGCTATAAAATGGCTTTCAAACCAAAAATGAAGACAGCCTGGTTCATCACCACCCACAGTGGACCAAATGGAAATTGTTTCCTAAGGCCTCAAGTTGGTCTCCTGCAGTTCTATATGAAAATGCCTGTTTTCTATTTGTCTACTAATTACATACTCTATTGGGGGAGGGGGACAGAGAGTCTCCCTATGTAGCCCAGGCTGGTCTTTAATCCAGGGCAATCTTTTCTGCCTCACTAAATTTTGCTGTGCTTTTCTCTACCGCTCTTCATCTTTTTAGTTATGATTCCAATAAGTCTGTGATGCTGGGGTAGTGATGACACTGTCCTTAGAACTTAGGCTGACTGCTACTAGACTTGGACAAGCATCACAAACCTATTGTCTTACAAATCCAAGACAGGCAGTGGTGGCAAACACCTTTAATCCCAGCACTCGGGAGGCAGAGGCAGGTGGATCTCTGTGAGTTTGAGGCCAGCCTGGTCTACAAGAGCTAGTTCCAGGACAAAGCTACAGAGAAACCCTGTCTCAAAACAACAACAACAACAAAACTATTGTCTTACAAGTCCTCATCATAATCCATCTTTGAGGGAAGTCAGGACAGGAGCTCAACAGAGCAGAGGCAGGAACCATAGAAGAAAACTACTTGCTGGCTTGCTCCCAGGCTCAGGGTCAGCTATCTTTCTTATACCTCCCAGGACTACCTGCCTAGGGAAGGCACTGCCCACTGTAGCCTAGGCTTCCCTTCATCAAGCATCAAGAAAATGCCTCACAGGTATGTAGTCACAGGTCAGTCTGAGACAGACAATTTCTCAGTTGAAGTTTCTATTCCCAGGTGACTCCAGTTTGTGTCAAGTTTACAAAATTCAACCAGCACAACTGGGAATTATTTTTCCCAAATATTAAAATATTTCAATAAGACTAATTATTTTCCCTCAACTGAAGAATGGATAAGGAAAATGTGGTACATTTACACAATGGAGTACTACACAGCAGAAAAAAAGACGACATCTTGAATTTTGCAGGAAAATGGATGGAGCTAGAAAACATTATCTTGAGTGAGGTAACCCAGACACAGAAAGACAATTATCACATGTACTCACTCATAGGTGGTTTTTAAACATAAAGCAAAGAAAGCCAGCCTACAAACCACAATCCCAGAGAACTTAGTCAACAATGTGGACACTAAGAGAGACTTACATAGATCTAATCAACATGGGAAGTAGAAAGTAGAAAAAGACAAGATCTCCTGAGTAAATTGGGAGCATGGGGACCTTGGGGGAGGGTTGAAGGGGGGGAGAGGAAGCGAGGGGAGCAGAGAAAAATGTAAAGCTCAATAAAAATCAATTTAAAAAGACTAATTATTTTCCATTTATTTATTTCTTATTTATTTTGTTTAAGACATTCTGTCTCCAGGCCATGGTAGAGTACTCCTTGAATCCCAGCACTTGGAAGGCAGAGGCAGGTGGATCTCTGTGAGTTTGAGGCCAGCCTGGTCTACATAGTGAGTTCCAGGACAGCCAGGGCAACACAGAGAAACCATGTCTCAGCACAAACAAAAACTACTGTGAACTGGGCATAGTGGCTCACACCTTTAATCCCAGTACTCAGGAGGCAAAGGCAGATGGATCTCTGTGAGTTCAAGGCCAGCGCAGTCTACAGAGTAAGTTCCAGGACAGCTAGTGCTACACAGAATCCTGTGTTGAAAAACAAAACCAAAAAAAGGAGGAGACATATATAGAAGTATATAAATAACTTTACCAAGGCCTAGTAAGCTATTGTGTGAGAGCTCGGATTCTTGGAAGAAAAATTACAGCATCTCATTAAAGAACTAACTAGGCCACCTATTCTTATAACTTGGCTTAAGGTGAGTCTTTCTTGCTAGGGGTGGTACCTTAGTTAGGTGACTGACCCAGCCCAGCTGGAATGTTAGGGTTCCTCCTTTCGGGCAAAAGGAGTCTCCTTAATGGGCCTTTTTTTGATGACGAATTATCAAGTCGGCACAAATCAATAACCAAGCTAGCTCAATAGAAAGAGGTCTCACTCTACCAAAGTCGCGATCCGATCCCTCTGGCGGACACTGCATGGAGAGAGCGCGTACCTGAGTTCTCTCGATTTTCTACCTGGGGTCCCAGTAGCCACACCCCAACTTGATGTGATTGGCTAGTGGCTCTTCCCCCATCATTTTTTTGTTACTATAATACCTTTTTTGCTATTATAATACCTCCATCTGTTGACTACTATGCAAGTACTATGTGTGTCTATGTACCACATGGGTGCCTAGTGCCCTTGGATCCCCTGGGACTGGAGTTACAGATGGTTGAGTCAACATGTAGGTGCTGGGAATAGTACTCAGGCCGCTGAAAGAGCAGCCAGTGCTCTTAACTGCTGAGCCATCTCTCCAATCTCAGATTTATTTTATTTTTAATTGTATGCATGAGTGTATGTCTGTGTCTGTGTATCTGTACAAAAGAATGCTGGTGCCCAAGGAGGCTAGAAGCATCATATTTCCCAGGAGAGGTTGGAGTCAAAGGAGGTTGTGAACTTCCTGGTGTCAGTCCTCTGCAAGAGCAGCAAGTGCTCTTAACCATTAACCCATCTCTCCAGCCCAAGGAAGTCTATCTTTTTCAAAGATTTATTTATTTATTATCTATTCAGTGTTCTGCCTGCGTGTAGAAGAGGGCATCAGATCTCATTACAGATTGGGGTGAACCACCTTGTGGTTGCTGGGAATTGAACTCAGGACCACTGGAAGAGAACCAATGCTCTTAACTGCTGAGCCATCTCTCTAGCCCAAGAAAGTCTATTTTTAAGACCAGAGGGGATAAGGATATAGCTCACTAGTAGTATGCTTGCTAGCTAGGTAAGAGGCCTTATATTTAGCCCTTGGCATTGAGGGAAAAAGGGGGCCAGGAATAAGTATCATATGCCTATAATCTCAGCAAATGGGAGAGAGGCAGAAAGATCAGAAATTCTAGACTAGCTGGAGCTGCATGAATTCGTGTGTGTGTGTGTGTGTGTGTGTGTGTGTGTGCATATAATATGGAGAGATACGAATTAAACAGAAATTTACCATTTATTTAGTTATTTACTTATTTTTGAGACAGGGTCATGACATGTAGCCCTAGCTGTTCTGGTAACTGGTTAGATGGACCAATGCCTCCCAAGTGTTGTGATTATAGGTATGTGTCACCTTATTGGCACATTCTATTCTTTTTTTTTTTTTTTTGGTTTTTCGAGACAGGGTTTCTCTGTGGCTTTGGAGCCTGTCCTGGAACTAGCTCTGTAGCCCAGGCTGGCCTCGAACTCACAGAGATGCGCCTGCCTCTGCACATTCTATTCTTTTGTTTTGTTTTGATATAATACAGGGTTTCACTATGTAGCCTGGATGTTCTGAAACTCACTCTGTAGACCAGGCTGGGCTGGAACTCACAGAAATCTTCCTGCCTCTCCCTCCTGAGTGCTGGGATTAATTTCATGCCTTGATGAAGCTTAATATGTTCAACATCTACTTCCATACTTTAAATGAATATTTAGTGTGTGTATATTTGTGTGTGTGTGTCCAGGCACACACTCTCTAATGCCATAACACATATATGGAGGTCATAAAACAACCTGCAGAGTTGAGTCACTTCTTCTATCATGAGAATTCCAGGGATGGAACACTATTATAGTATATAAAATGGTCAGGGTCCAGTCAGAAAACCAGAAACTACACAGGCTCCCACCTCCCTTCTCATTTTGTTTTTTTATGAGATAGGGCCTCATATAACTCTGCTAGCCTCAAACTTGCTAAATAGGTGAGAAGTTTGAACTCTCATCTGCCTGCTTCCACCTCACCATACTGGGATTACAGGCTGTAGCACCTCACTATACTGGGATTACAGGCTTGTAGTATCTCACCATACTGGGATTACAGGCTTGTACCACCACGTCCAGCTTTCTTTTTTTTTTTTAAAGTATTTATTTATTATGTATATAGTATTCTCAGTATTCTGATTGCATGTGTGCCTGCAGGCCAGAAGAGGGCACCAGATCTCATTACAGATGGTTGTGAGCCACTATGTGGATGCTGGGAATTGAACTCAGGACCTTTGGAAGAGCAGGCAGTGCTCTCAACCACTGAGCCATCTCTCCAGCCCCCACATCCAGCTTTCAATCTTTCAACAGAGAGAATTTATAAACAGAATCTATGGTGCTGCTGAGAGAGGGATTTTTGGGGGAACTGAAAGGAAAACAGGGAAATAGCTGCCAGAAAGCCTCTAGCACCTTCAGGGTTGAGGGGAGGAAAGAAGAGCTGGGTCATCAGCATAGAGATATTTCAGAGTTCGAAATCAGACTCAGAAGGAGGGAGCATCACCTGGCTGCTTTCTACCATCTTCAAAGAAGCTGGAGACTGAACCCAACTGATGCTAAACTAAGCCACAGGCTTGGGATGGGACCATGGCAACAGAAACATATTGCCCATAGAAAGGCTCAATACCCTTCTCTCCTTACCCAGCCTTTTACTATCCCTCTAATGCCCCATTGGCGGAGCCTAACAGATAGCCAAATGACAAAGAAAAAGTGTAAGTGTGGTGTCCCTGTATCAGCATTAACCTCACAGAACAGAGTGTGATGTGGTCCCACTTCTACCTGCTTGATTTCTCAACATCAACTCAAAGCTTTCTTACTGCACATGAACTTCCATTAGCAGCAACAAGTTTATGTTTTTGGCTAACAAAACACCAACAGCTTTCATACTAATTTGTTCCTGCCCTTGTTCCAAGAGGAGAAAATAAGGTTCTCACAATCTTGGTAACTGCCTTCAAATGGCACTCACAGTACAGATGATGTTAGTTCTTCCTTTATATTTTTTCGATGATATTTATTGAGCTCCGCATTTTTCTCTGCTCCCCTCCCTGCCTCTCCCCTCCCCCCCTTCAGCCCTCCGCCAAGGTCCCCATGCTCCCAATTTACTCAGGAGATCTTGTCTTCTTATACTTTCTACTTCCCATGTAGATTAGATCTATGTAAGTCTCTCTTAGTGTCCATATTGTTGTCTAAGTTCTCTGGGATTGTGGTTTGTAGGCTGGTTTTCTTTGCTTTATGTTTAAAAACCACCTATGAGTGAGTACATGTGA
>PVIU01027617.1:0-20188 GCA_004026605.1 Ondatra zibethicus | reverse complement strand
CTTTTATGATAAAGGTCTTGGAGAGATTAGGGATACAAGGATCATATCTAAATATAATAAAAGCAATATACAGCAAGCCAACAGCTAACATCAAATTAAATGGAGAGAAACTCAAAGCCACTTCACTAAAATCAGGAACAAGACAAGGCTGTCCACTCTCCCCATACCTCT
The DNA here is from genome assembly GCA_004026605.1 of Ondatra zibethicus. Classification (NCBI taxonomy): domain Eukaryota; kingdom Metazoa; phylum Chordata; class Mammalia; order Rodentia; family Cricetidae; genus Ondatra; species Ondatra zibethicus. The sequence continues at coordinate 20,017 of PVIU01027617.1, read as the reverse complement.
TCAATATAGTGCTTGAAGTCCTAGCAATAGCTATAAAACAACATAAGGAGATCAAGGGGATTTGAATTGGAAAGGAAGAAGTCAAACTTTTGCTATTTGCAGATGATATGATAGTATGCATAAGTGACCCCAAAAACTCTATCAAAGAACTCCTACAGCTGATAAATACCTTCAGTGATGTGGCAGGATACAAGATCAACTCAAAAAAATCAGTAGCACTCCTATACACAAAGGTTAAAGAAGCAGAGAGGGAAATCAGAGAAACATCACCTTTCACAATAGCCACAAATAGTATAAAGCATCTGGGGGTAACACTAACGAAGGAAGTGAAAGATCTATTTGACAAGAACTTTAAGGCTTTGACGAAAGAAATTGAAGAGGATACCAGAAAATGGAAGGATCTCTCATGCTCCTGGATTGGTAGGATCAATATAGTAAAAATGGCAATTCTACGAAAGGCAATCTATAGATTCAATGCAATCCCCATCAAAATCCCAACAAAATTCTTCATAGACCTTGAGAGAACAATAATCAACCTTAAATGGAAAAACAAAAAGCCCAGGATAGCCAAAACAATCCTATACAATAAAGGAACTTCCAGAGGCATTACCATCCCGGACTTCAAACTCTGTTACAGAGCGACAGTAATGAAAACAGCTTGGTATTGGCAGAAAAACAGAGACGTTAACCAATGGAATCGAATCAAAGACCCGGATATTAATCCACAAACCTATGAACACCTCATATTTGACAAAGAAGCTAAAATTATACAATGGAAGAATGAAAGCATCTTTAACAATTGGTGCTGGCATAACTTAATGTCATCCTATAGGAGAATGAAAATAGATTCTTATCTATCACCATGCACAAAAGTCAAGTCCAAACTGACCTCAATATAAATCCAACCACACTGAACCTGATAGAAGAGAAAGTGGGAAGTAGCCTGCAAAATTTGGGCACAGGAGACCACTTCCTGTGTATAACCCCAGTGGCACAGACAATAAGAGCAACAATGAATAAATGGGACCTCCTAAAACTGAGGAGCTTCTTTAAAGCAAAGGACACAGTCATTAAGACAAAAAGGCATTCTACTGAATGGGAAAAGATCTTCACCAACTCCACATCAGACAAAGGTCTGATCTCCAAAATATATAAAGAACTCAAGAAACAAGACATTAAAATTCTAAATAACCTAATTAAAAAATGGGGTAATGATCTGGACAGAGAATTCTCAACAGAAGTTCAAATGGCCAAAAGATATTTAAGGTCATGTTCAACTTCCTTAGTGATCAGGGAAATGCAAATTAAAACAACTTTGAGATACCTGACAGAATGACTAAAATCAAAAACACCAATGATAGCCATTGCTGGAGAGGATGTGGAGTAAGGGGAACACTCATCCATTGCTGGTGGGAATGCAAACTGGTCCAACCACTTTGGAAATCAGTGTGGCAGTTTCTCTGAAAACTGGGAGTCAACCTACTTCAGGATCCAGCAATACCACTCTTGGGAATATACCCAAGAGATGCCCAAGCATACTACAAAAGCATTTGTTCAACTATGTTCATAGAAGCATTATTTGTAATAGCCAGAACCTGGAAACAACTTAGGTGTCCCTCAATGGAAGAATGGAGATAGAAAATGTGGAATATTTACACATTAGAATACTACTCAGTGGTTAAAAAAAAAACCAATGACATGTTGAATTTTGCATGCAAATGGATGGAAATAGAAAACACTATCCTTAGTGAGATAACCCAAACCCAAAAAGATGAATATGGTATGTACTCACTCATTAGTGGACTCTAGCCATAAACAAGGACATTAAGCCTATAGTTCACAAGCCTAGAGAAGCCAAATAGCAAGGTGAACCCAAAGAAAAACATATATAGATCCTCCTCAAAATTGGAAGCAAACAAGATAGCTGGGCAAAAGTTGGGAGCACGGGGGTAGGGGTAAGGTGGGGATAGGTTTGGAGGAGGGAGAGGATGGAAGGAGAAGGGAAGGACTGGGGAGAGCCTGGGGGAGTGGGAGGTTGGAGATTGGGGAAGGGCAGATATTGGAGCAGGGAAGAAGATATCTACACTAAGGGAGCCATTTTAGGGTTTGCAGGAGACTTGGCTCTAGAGGGGATCACAGGTGTCCATGGGGATGTCCTCAGCTAGGTCCTTGGGCAGCAGAGGAGAGGGTGTCTGAACTTGCCTTGTCCCATAGTCACAATAATGAATATCTTGAATAGCACCATAGAAATTTTGTCTGATGGATGGAGATAGAGACAGAGACCCACATCCACATCAGAGGAATGGACTGAGCTTCCAAGGTCCCATTAAAGAGCAGAAGGAGGGAGAAGACGAGCAAGGAAGTCAGGACAGTGAGGGGTTGGTCCACCCACTGAGACAGTGTGCCTGATCTAATGGGAGCTCACCAAATCCACCTGGACCGGGACTGAATGAGCATGTGATCAAACTGGACTCTCTAAATGTGGCTTCCAATGGGGACAAACTGAGAAGCCATCGATAATGGCACGGGGACCTCCCTTTTCTGCATGTAATGGCTTTTTGGGACCCTAGTTTACGTGGATGCACGCCTTCCTAGGCTGGGATGGAGATGCCTTGGACTTCCCACAGGGCAGGGTACCCTGCCATCTCTTAAGGATAGAAGGGGAGGGAGGAGGGTTAGTGGGGGAGCAGGAGCGGAATGGGAGAAGGGGCGGAAGTGTCAATTTTTGAATGGAAAAATTAAAAAAAATATTTAACAAGTAATTGTACGAGGAGCTTCAAAATACTTTGATGTGGGATTTCCCTCTGTACGTTGTGATTACCATTGATTAATAAAGAAATTGCTTTGGACCTATAACAAGGCAGAAGTTAGGTAGGCAGGGGGTGGGGTGGGGGTAGAATAAACGGAATGCTGGGAGAAAGAAGGGCAGAGTCGGGAGAAGCCAGGGAGCTGGCCCCGGAGACAGACACTGGAACTTTAGCCGGTAAGCCACAGCCACATGGCGATACACAGATTAATAGAAATGGGTTAAATTAATATGTAAGAGTTAGCCAGCAAGAAGCTAGAGCTAATGGGCCAAGCAGTGTTTTAATTAAAAAAAAAAAAAGAAAGAAAGAAGAAGAAGACTGGTTTGGGGTACTAGATGCTCAAGATGCTTCCAACTTGGTTAGCTAAAATGGTTTACATTTTTACAACTTTCTGGCCAGAAGTCCAAATAAGAACTTCAGAAAAACCCTATGGACTGCTCGCTCAGAGACAATTTGCAATTAAACCAGACAGTAGTTTTGAAGCTTAAACATTATTTTTGTTTTACAGAATCCCATAGAAAGAACATCACCACCATAACAGCTGGAAGCAATTTTAGAAGACAACAGTACTTCTCCTAACAAAGTTTGTTCTCAGTGCTAGGGACATCATTTAGGGGTTTATTATTACTGGTATAGTGTTGGGGGTTGGGGTTGGAATTTTGTAGACTCAGGGATCTCACAAAGAAGAAAAAGGAAATTGAACAAGATAATAGGTAGATCACTGTGAGCTTACTCACACTGATAATAATGAGTAATCACTAATAATAATAATAGTAAGTAATAAAGAAAGAAATCCAGCTATACTATATGTCTGTGGAGAATAACAAAAACAAACATTTGAGAAGATTTGTGAAATATTATCCTGCTCAAAATTGTGATATACCAATAAACCAATTTAATCCTTTTCTTGGGACATTCCTTTCTGGATGATTTGTCCCTTTTCTTCAAATGTCCCATTTGTCCAGTGGTCTTCAGATTCCTTAGCTGGATACCTTTTTCTTCTGAAAAGACATAAACAAAATGCTTCTCCAGCCCTAATTTTGAGGAGATTCTCATTCTCTTTTGGCAATTTATATCTGATCAAATGAAAAGCATTTGTTAGTTTTATAGGTTAGTTTAGATTAAATGGCCATGCTGTTTGATGAAATATTATCCCTTCTAATTAAGAGATGTCTCTTGCTCAAATCGAATTTTTTTCAATTTTGATGGTATCCATAGTTTTCTTCTCCTGTGGGAACAAAAGCAAAACCCATTCCACAATACAACACATGTCCTGGTTTCAAAGCACATCAGCAAATTTAATTCTGCAGTTTTTTTCTACTACCCAATGTCTCTCCACAGTTGTTGTTCCTTTCTCATTAACATTTAGAAAACTCAAAGTTAATAAAGCTTTATGCAGTCTATTTCTGGGGGTATTTATCATTCCTTTCTGTTTATTTAACATATGTTTTAGAGTTCGATTTGATCTCTCTATAACTGCCTGCCCTGTAGTATTGTGTGGTTTACCTGTAATATGAGTTATATTATAATAAGCAAAACATTGTTTTGTTTTCTTAGAGACACATCCTGGAGCATGATCTGTTTTTATTTGTGCAGGTACACCCATGATGGCCATAACTTCTAGCAAATGTTTAATTAATGTCAGCCTTTTACAAACTAAAGACAGTTGCCCAATGAAAATCAGAATAAGTATCAAAGGTTTGGTACACATACTATATTTTTTCCAAATTCTACAAAATGAAACACATCCATCTTCCAGATTTCATTTCTTTGAGTACTATTTGGGTTACTTCCTCTAGGTAGTGGTATTTGGTTGTATAAAGAACAAGTAGGACATTTCCTTATAATTTCCTTGGCTTGTGGACATGTGATGGAAAAGTCTTTTTTTTTAACTTTGTTATTGACATGATTTTTTAAAATAAATTTTGATGAAATTCTGAAGCCAATCAATAATTGATCAGTTTCTACATTACCTTGTACTAGAGGACCTGGTAGAGCCGTATGGGATCGGGAGTGTGTTATGTATATGGGATGATGCCTATTCCTGATTATAACTTGTAACTGAATGAATAATGAAGTCAATTCTGTATCATCTGGTATAAATTCAGCAGTTTCAATATGCAAAACAACTCTTTCTGCATATTGCAAATCAGTAAGTATGTTGAGAGCTTCTTTAAAATCTTTTAGTACCTTGAGAATAGCATGTAATTCTGACTTTTGGACAGAATCATATAGGTTTTGATCCACTTTACTTAAATTTTCTGATCTTTAACCTGCCTTTCCTGATTCATTTACATCAGTATAAAATATAGGGGCTCCGGTTTTTGGTGAGTCCCATACAATGAGTGGAAGGATCCAGTTAGTTGTCTTCATAAGTTGAATTCTCTTGTTTTGGGGGTAGTTGTTGTTAAACTCCCCCCCTCAATTAGTACAAACTCTTTACCAGAGTTCACTTTCTTCCAATAATTTTTCAATTTCACCATTATTAAAATGTACTATAATTTCTATTGGATTTAATCCTGCTAATTGACAAAGTCTCAATTTTCCATTTAGAATTAAGAGACATTTTACACTTAAGTTTTTAATTTTTTACCTGGTTTATATGATAAAAAAGTTCCATTCTAAGATAATATCTTCCCTCTGCATTAAAATTCCTGTAAGGGAATATTTGGAAGGTAATATGATCAGAATGTAGTTAAGATTTGGATCCACATGATCCACATGTGCCTTTTGTAATTTATCTTCAATTAAAGCCAATTCTCTCTCAGCCTCAGCTGGGAGACTTGCCCTGGGACTATTTTGGTCCTTATTACCATCTAATGTTTTGTTTAAATTAAGAAGACCATCAGGACCTATTCCAATAGTGTGCCATAGATGAGAAATATCTCCTAGCAATCTCTGGAAGTCATTAAGAGTCTGCAATTGATCTCTCCTAATTTGTTCCTTTTGAGGTCTAATTGTTGTAAACCTATTTTATACTCTAAATATTTAATAGAATTTCCTCTTTGTATTTTTCAGGAGCAATTTGCAATCCCCAACAAGGCAAAATTTTCTTTAGTTCTTCAAACATTCTTCCTAAGTATTTGTATTTGAATTGGACAGCAAACTGTCATCCATGTAATGGTAAACTATAGATTCAGGAAATTGCTTATTTCCAATGGCTAATGTACAAAATATTGGCACAAGGTTGGGCTATTTAATATTCCCTGTGGGAGAATCTTCCATTGATATCTTTTTATTAGGCTGAGAATTATTATAAGTAGGCACTGTAAAGGCAAATTTTTCTTGTAAAAGTATAGTGTATAATCTTTTAAATCAATAACTATAAAAAGCCATCCTTTAAGCAATAAAGAAGACAAAGGAATGACAGACTGTAGAAAGCCCATTGGCTGAATCACCCTATTTACAGCTCTTAGATCTGTTACCATTCTCCATTTTCTCTGTCAACCATTTTAAATGTAAGGCTGTTGGTGCCTTTGAAATATCAGCAGCTGTTGTGCCTTGTTCGTGTACAACCTGAATGGTCAATGACTATCCTTTATAGTATCTTGTAATATTTTTTGAGAAACATACATGAATTTATGGTTTGTTTCTAAGATTGGAGAAATGTTAATCTGAGTGTTCCATTGCTGTAACAAATCACATCCCCACAAATTCATTGCTATGCTAGCCACATACGGTTTTAATATTCTTCTTTGTGCTTCTTACCCTATACATTTGACCTATCTTGCATTCTGCTTTACCTGAGATAAAGTTCCAATCCCTAAAAACTGAATATTTATATCCTAAAAAGGCCAATTTTGATGCCAAGTTTCTGATGAAATTATTTTTACATCTGCATCTGTGTCTACGAGACCTTCGGTGATATCATTTATTCATATTTTTAATTTGGTCTTTGTTCATTTATCAAATTTTGCCAAAATACTCACTTTATGGTTTTTCCTGAATTTTTTTGTGCTCTCTTCTTTAGCTGTTTTATTATTCAGAGTAATATCGTTTCTTACTGTAGGCATTAGGTTCTTTAATTGCTCTGGGAAGGAGTTTCCTCTATGAAGGGAGGAAATGACTGAACTGGATTTGGCATAAGGGAATGTGAGAGGCCCCCTCACTGAGTTTCCTGATGGCAAAGGATTACCTTGAATATTCCTGGTTGACCTACATTCGTTAGTCCAATGCCTGCCTTTGCTACATCATCTGCATAATCCAGAAGGGAGGGGCATTCTGAATGAATTATTCTTAGAAAAAACATTATCTCTAGGAAGGCTCTGTCTAAAATCTTTTTAAGGTGACCTTGTTTATCACAATTATAACATTTGACATTTTGATTTTTCCTCAAACATCTGGAAATCACCTCTCCTATCCATGCACCATCATGGTCATGAGATTCAATATTAATTGTATCTTGAATCCATTCCTCCAAAGGTCCTGGCCTTGCCTTTAATCCCCTAATTTTTTCAATTGGCATTCTCAAAAGTCAGAGATTCAATTATTATTTGTGTAGATTTTGAATTTGATATCATTCTATTTACTGCTGAAGTCAATCTTTGTAAGAAATTCACAAAGACTTCCTTTGGTTCCTGTATAACTTAAGTAAATGACTCAATTTTCTTTCATACTTTTCCAATTCTGTCCCAAGCATTTAAAGCTGCTATGCTCATAAATCCAGAGTGTGGTGATCACATGCAGCTTGCCTTTCTTTAGCAGCATCGTTTCCATCTCCAAGAAATTGATCTTGGAGATTTCCCTACTTTACTCAGTTGTTCAATAATCTTAGCCTCTTCTCTGAACCAGGTACTTCACTGTAACTGTGGACCTGGCTTTAAAACACCTTTAACCAATCCTATCCAGTCCTTAGGGATAATTCTACTACAAACTGACCACAAGTTTAACTTTTGCTTCATAAAAGGTAAATGCATGCCATATGAGGCTATTGCTTCCTTGAATTTCCTAATGTCTATTATTGGCAAAGGAGTCCAGTTTGCTGTAACAGAGCCTCTGCCATTTGGCGATTCCTATAAGATTACTAAATTAACTATTTGGTTATTGGTTACTATATTAAGGTTGGTTGTCTGAAAACCTTAGGTTGTTACTCTCTATTCTCATAATTCAATACTGAAATTGGCTCTCCATTAAATTTCTCTGTCTAGATTTGATTATCTTTGTAATCTGTTTTATTAGGATTTTCTAAGGCCTGTATCTTAGCACTTAGATTAACCAACTTTTTTAGTGATAAGACAAAAATGGTAAAGCTGATAATGTTTATAATTGACATTACATAAATTCCATCTAAATTATATATCCTCTCATTTAATTGTTCCATTTCCAAACTACCTACCATACTATCATACCCAAATCCCTCTAATGTAATGTTTTTTTCCATTTTTAATGTGGGGGAAAATCTCTCTCTTTTACCTAATTTCTCTCGTTAAGAATTCCCCATTGTCTTGCCAAATCTACTGACAAGACTGATGAAGATGTGAGGCTTATTGCTGCTGCAAAAAACAGTAAAAGTTTATGTTCATAGCAGCAGTATTTGTCATATCCAGAACCTGGAAACAACCTAAATGCCCCTTGACTAAATAATGGATAAGGAAAATGTGGTACATTTATACAATTGGAGTGCTACATAGTGAAAAAAAATGACATCTTGAAATTTGTGGGCAAATGGATGGCTCTAGAAAACATCATATTGAGTGAAGTAACCCAGGCCTATCACATGTACTCACTCCCAAGTAGCTTTTAAACATAAAGCAAAGAAAAACCGGCTTACAATTCACAGTCCCAGAGAACCTAGACAATAAAGAAGACCCTAAGAGAGACATACATGGATCTAATCTACATGGGAAGTAGAAAAAGACAAGATCTCCTGAGTAAATTGGGAGCATGGGGATCATGGGAGAAGATAGAAGGGGAGGGGAAAGGAAGAGTGGGGAGTGGAGAAAAATATATAGCTCAATAAAAACAATTTTAAAAAACATAACAAAAACACAAAACAAAAAAGAAAGAAAGATTTTAAAAAAGAACAGTAAATGTTTGACTGGATTTCAAGGCAACTACCTAGTTTAGTAGCAGTCTGAGAAGGAGGTTCAGGGAGATCCAGCAACCCATAGGAGAGAGAGAGAGAGAGAGAGAGAGAGAGAGAGAGAGAGAGAGAGAGAGGAAGAGAGACAGATGTCTGAAAAATGCACAAGGATTTGGAAATAGCACATGCAGTGGGGGGCTTCCTGAGGAGCCCAGGTGCTTCTGGAGTTTGGGTGGCAGCTGGAGATTTTTTCAGAGAGGCTACAACAGGAAAATTTCAAACTCTCTCTGAGGCTTCAGGAAAAAGAAAAAGAAAGCCTAGCCAGGTGGCGCAGGAGCCCCACATGCAACTCTGGCCTTTGCCAGTGGCTAAAAAGCCACAGGCAAATGGCCTTTTTGTGAAATGTTGTGGTGTGGGATATCCTTCTGTCTATGTGTTGTTTTTATTGGTTAATGAATAAAGAAACTGCCTTGACCTGTTGATAGGGCAGAACTTAAGTAGGCAGGGAAAACTGGACTGAATGCTTGGAGAAGGAAGGCAGAGAGAGAGAGAGAGAGAGAGAGAGAGAGAGAGAGAGAGAGACGCCGTGGATCCACCACCAGAGATAGATGTGCTAAAACTTTGCTGGTGGGCCACGACTTCAAGGCGATGCACAGATTAACGGAGAGGGGTTAAATTAAGATGTGTGAGTTAGCCAATAAGAACCTAGAGCTAATGGGCCAAGCAGTGATTTAATTAATACAATTTCTGTGTGATTATTTCAGGTCTAAGCTAGTCAGGTGACTGGGAACCAAACAAGCAGCCCCTCCTCCTACAATGTTGCAGGAATAGTAAGAACCCAGAGCAGATACTGGGATTCAACCTGAAGATCAGAAAAGCAAACCAGCCAGCTGCTCGAGAGCCCTGACCTCTACAAAATCTTCAGACTGAAAAACAGAGCGAGTTCCTTCTCATCCTGCCTTATGTTCCTCTCTAGTGCTGGGATTAAAGGCGTGCACCACCATCACCCAGCCTCTATGACTAACTAGAGTGGCTTCTGGGATTAAAGGTATGTGCCCCCACAGACTGCTCTGTATGACTGACTAGTGTGGCTGCTTTGCCCTGACCATCAGGCAAGCTTCTTTATTAAAACACAAATAATATACCACTATAGAAATAAATAATTTCTCCCTTAAATTGCTTTAGTCCAAGTATTTCACTGCAGAAACAGAAAAGGAAACTGAGACAAGAAGCAGCTCTGACAATTCTTTCCTTGTATTTCCTCTCTTTCTGTTGCCCTCACCTCCCTCAACCCCACCAATGCAAGATTTCATCTACACTGAATACACGCTATTCCTCTGCTGCTATTTAAGTGCTTAAAAGTATAGTATAATCACAGACGTCCTGAGTGGGGCCACGTGTATAGCCAGCCAATGAGGTGCTACAGAAATGCCATGTGGCCTCTGGGAATAGACCATAAAGAGGCATTGAGTTCCCTTTTCCTCTTTGTTTGGACATTGGCTCTAAGAGAAGTGTGTTTCCATGTGAGGCAGGACACAGGGCTGAGCTCCCCAGCCAGTCACCAGTTTTCTCTTGCCAAAGGTACCTGTGAGCCACTTTGGAGGCAGATCTTCTAGTGGGAAGGTGATTTTTAGTGACTTTAGCCACAGCAGACATTCTGACGGAAACTTCTGAAATTCTGAACTGGAAATGCCACCAGCAAAGCTGTTCTTTGGTTTCTGTCACAGATGGGAAGCTAAGAAGTACACATTGAAGTCACAGTTTCAGGCTAGTTTGTTGTGCAGCCATAGATAAATAAAACAAGGAAAGTCAAAATTCGTCAGCTACCTGCCAGTATTTCTCAAGGTCTCCAGCCCAGAATGAGCACTAGAGATACCTGCTGTCCAAAATGAGTTGGGCTGATGTATGCCAAAGGCTGGCCACTCAGCTTTGTATGATGGCGTCCCTTAAGGAAGCAGTCCCACATCTGGGCTGGCAGGCACTCTATGGGTAGGAGGAGGTACTAGTAACTACAGTTTTCATTCCTTTATGGTTGTTTTGTAAGACTTTGTGCTGTAAGACTATTCATTTCACATGCACAAAATCCTTGAATTAGATGGGACAAGCAAGGAAATGGAGGGACAGTTTAGGCACTTTCCACACAGCCTGGCAAATACTTGAACTGACAAGGATTATGGCGTTAACCATTACATCATCTTGCCTATCAAGGAAAAGAGGACAGGAAGAGAGAGAGAGAGAGAGAGAGAGAGAGAGAGAGAGAGAGAGAGAGAGAGAGAGAGAGAGAGAGAATATACATGCATGTGCTGTAGTAATGATCTCAGAACAGTCTTCCTTGGTCTTTGTTATGAATTAAATCTAACGCTAGATAAATTGTTTTCAAAGTGTGCACTCTGTAGTAAGAGCTTTAGCATGTAGACTGAGAAAAGCAGGTTGTCAAGCCTACCCCAGTCCGACTTCAGAAACCATAGAGTGAAGAAGCCCAGAAATCTGTGTGGTTCACAAGTCCTCAGTGTGTTTCAGATTTGGGATGAACCCTGAGAATTCCTGCACTGCACTAGGTTGCCTTCGTTTCTTAGGCAGCTTTAAGAGCAAAAGAGAGACGGCTGACACGTAGCCACTGACACCAGCTCTTTGTGTTCTGGATTCACCATTCTCTAACCAGATAACAGCTCTAAAGTCAGTAGAGTCCTCCTCCCCCACCCTGAGGAACTGTGCTATCAGTTTGTAATAACCCCGAAGTGGAGAAAGGAGTGCAGATACAGGAGTGCAGATACAGGGGTGCAGGTACAGGAGTGCAGGTACAGGAGTGCAGATACAGGAGTGCAGGTACAGGAGTGCAGATACAGGAGTGCAGATACAGGAGTGCAGATACAGGAGTGCAGATACAGGAGTGCAGGTACAGGAGTGCAGGTACAGGAGTGCAGGTACAGGAGTGCAGATACAGGAGTGCAGATCCAGGAGTGCAGGTACAGGAGTGCAGATACAGGAGTGCTTTGCTACTGTTCTCAGTATTCACTGCTGGATTCACAGTGGGTTTGAGTGAGGAAGGGGTTGTCCCTAGCTCTGGGACTTTCCCAGTAAGAGATAGAACCCCTTCTACTTTGGAAAACCCAAAACCTTACTGAAAGTTTATTCTCAACAGATTAGTCCAAACGTTGAACCTCCAAATACAAATATCCATGGGCACACACACATGCTCACAAATGCACGCTTACAGGCCAACATTTAACATCCAGCATTACTAATAAACTTCTGACCATATGCAAATATTGAAGTTTTATTTAAACAATAATAGAATTCATGTGATATTATATTAATAAGTATATTTAATAAGTTGTTACCTGGAACTCTTCATTTACATTGTTTATTACATGGAAAAGGATTGATTTTGATTACATAATACAATCATGGTTACATTTAGATAAGCTTTGTTTATATATTTTGAATTTTTTCATTTATGTGTGTGTATATATATGTGCATATGACACCTCATATTTTTGGAAGTCAGAAGACAATTTACAGAAGCTGATTCTCTCATTCCACCATATAAGCTCTGGGGATCAAATTTAGTGGGTTTGGCAGCAAGTGCCTTTACCCACTGAGCCCTTTCAACTGGCTCGGTTTGTATTTCCACACTCTCATATAGCAACGTTCCTAGATTTTTCTTCTCTACTTATTATAAACATCATACTCTTTCACTTCATTATTTATTTTATTTAAAAAGAAAAAAGTAAAGTTAAAAGAAAAATATTTTCATATGGAATGTAAAGTTTGGAAATAACAGCATAAATTCTAGGAAATACAAGAATATATATTATACAGTTCATACATAATTCTTTTGTTGCTATTTTAGTACTTAAAAGTACAATATAAGCCTAAAATAGCTCAAACATTTTGACAGTGTTTCAGTGACAAAAACTCCACTGAGAAACTTCAACAAACAGTCATTTTCTTTGCTTTTATTTATGCTTTCAGAAATTCAAAAAGAGTCAAATCATGCTGGAAATTAATGAGAATTCATAAGAAATAGCATCTCACCTAGGAAAGAGAGTAGAATTCTAAGGCTACCAGTTAAAAGTTGTAGCAGGCTTTCTTGGACCCCAGCTCCCAAATCATGGCACAGGCCAGCACGGTCTTTTCCCATAGACACTCTGTGTCTGCTTTTCTGCATCCGGAGTTTTCCATTTGCAGTCTGGCCCCAAACACTGCTGGGGCTAGCCACTCTACTGCCAACCCCCGAATCACAATACACAGATTTGTTATTAATTATGAAACCTAGACCTATAGCTTAGGTTTGTCCCACTAGCTCTTATAATTTAAATTATCCCACTTATGTTAATCTATACTCTGTCTTGTGGCTTTTCACTTTCTTTCATCTTGAACCTTCTGTTTCCTCTCCATGTTCTGTAGAGTCTCTCCTGTGCCTTAGTTCATCTCTCTTTCCCTCCCCTCATCTCTCTTGTTCCCCATAAGTCCCACCTCCCTCTTCCTGCCTAGCTATTGACCATTCAACTCTTTATTAAACCAATCAGAAGGCACCTTGGAAAAGACACTTCTTCACAGTGTACAAAAAGATTATTCTAGCTCTTCCTGTAAGCGGCCAGAGGTGACCTGTGAAGATGGTTCGCTACTCTCTTGACCCAGAAAACCCTACAAAATCATGCAAATCGAGAGGCTCAAACCTTCGGGTTCACTTTAAGAACACCCGTGAAATGCCCAGGCCATCAAGGGTATGCATATCCGGAAAGCCACCAAGTATCTGAAAGATGTCACGTTGAAGAAGCAGTGTGTGCCATTCCAACGGTACAATGGTGGAGTCGGTAGGTGTGCCCAGGCCAAACAGTGGGGTTGGACACAGGGTCGGTGGCCAAAAAAGAATGCGGAATTTTTGCTGCACATGCTTAAAAATGCAGAGAGCAATGCTGAACTGAAGGGTTTAGATGTAGACTCTCTAGTCATTGAACACATCCAGGTGAACAAAGCACCTAAGATGTGCCGACGAATTTACAGAGCTCATGGCTGGATTAACCCATACATGAGCTCCCCCTGCCACATCGAGATGATCCTCACTGAAAAGGAACAGATTGTTCCAAAGCCAGAAGAGGAGGTTGCACAGAAGAAAAAGATATCCCAGAAGAAACTGAAGAAACAAAAACTTCTGGCACGGGAATAAATTCAGCATGAAATAAATGCAGATAAAAATAAAAAAAAAAGATTATTCTATTCTACAACAGAAAGTCACATGAGAAGGAGCTGGAAATGTGTTCTAACTAGGCACTTCCAGACACTCAAGATACAGTAGAAGCTGGATCCAGATCCTAGCTTAGTCCATTTGAAGCCTTGCTTGAGATTTTGTACTAATAACTACCCTCTGGGGGATGATGATGCTCAGGTCCCTGAATTCATGCAGGGAAGCAGAGTAGTTGTAATACCTGTAGAAGTAGTTCCAATCACAATCACCCATAGGATGATATTGATTCACAGAAGGAGCTTTGCTTTAATTCTTTCTTGTTAAAGAAAGACTATCCCATTAAATAATTATCCCATTAAATAACCTTTTTTTTAAAAAAAAATAAAAAAGGCTCTTAGTTTCCTGAGGAAAGACACTCAGCAATGAATCTAAATTTACTTTCTGTGTCATCTTAGAAAAGTACTTAAGTCTTATAGTCTTGATTATTCACTCAATGTTGAGAAAGATTCTGAATGTTCTGTGCTGTGCCCTAGAGATAAAATAAGAAACTCACAATATAAATACAACACCAGTGATTTCAGAATGCCATTATCCAATGTAATATCTACTCTAATAGGGATAGGCACATGAAAAAAAAGCTGAGAACCACTAATAAATATGAACACCAAATAGGGGACTGGCTACTCCTGGTGTAGCTGTTGTATATTAATGACTCCTGACTATGTGTCCAAACACTTTGTAGTATGGTGTACTACTCACCCAATAAGCTGCAGGATCTCTTACTCCCTTGCATCTCACCCACTCTTGTGACTTCATCTGACCAGTAAGATGGGAGGGAAATAGTATATGGCAGTTCAAGACCCTAGAGTCTTATAATCTTTGACTAGAGCCTCTGTGTAAGAAAACTTGGGATGATTACTTGAGAGACAAGAGACATTTCAGCTCTCTAGTCATTTTTCTTAAGACCCAAGACCTATAAACAATCCCATTTAGAGTCTCTAGCCTCCACTGGTCCTCCCAAAATTTGCAGCCCTGTGAGCCTTTTCAGATAGAATTGCCAGAAGAGCCACCCAGCAGAGCTCAGAACCATGAGTTTTGAGTCCACGTGATGGGAGATGACGATTCTCACCAGGTGAACAGAGCAAAGAGGAAATAGGCCATCGTGTGCATGGCTGTATCCAGGGCCATGTCATAGAGGGCCTTGAGGGAGTTTGACTTTATTCTGAGAAAAAAATTGAAGCTTAAAAAGACTTTGAAAAAAGGTAGTAACACTGTTGGATCCCTTGGCTGTTGAAGGTAATTTAGATGCCAGTCACTTAGCTCTTGTTCTTAGTCTAGTGATGATTACATATAATAACAGTAAATGCCATGAGTAGTCAGCTTTTTTCAGAGCCAGAAAACAAGCAAACAAACAAACAACAACAACAACAAACCTTTATTCCTCATTCTCCACTCCGCATGTCTCTTGTCAACTCTCTGTCCCACCTCATCCCTGAGCCTTTCCAAAAAGAAGGCTAAATGGTGCTGGCATGCTCATGCACTGAATCTGGAAGTGGCGTGCTCTGAAGTGGAGCTGAGTGGAAGGTGATTTGCTATTGTCATGTCTCATTAGAATTTTCTAGAATAGAAGTACATACAGTAGAGCAACACTTAACCTTGAACATCAGTGACAAATTCCCTGCAGATCACCTTTGAGAGCCAGGACTCTGTTCTAAAGAGTTTAAAACCCTTCATTGGAAAAGAAAAAGTGATTCTAGTTTATGTCAAATTGACAAAAAACTAGCTGATCCAAGAATCCCAATGCTCTAGTTGGTATGATTAAAGAAATGGCCTGAGTAATTTGCTACTAGTTCTAAGGAATGGAACTGTGAGACTCGGTGACGTTTGATATACACATTTTTTAGACCAGCCCAAGATCACTCTTGATGTGGGATTCCCCTCTGTATACTGTGAATATGTTTTATTACCATTTGTTAACAAAGAATATGCTTTGGGCCTATGGCAAGGCAGAATAAAGCCAGGTGGGAAATCTGAACAGAGATACAGAGAGAAAGTAAGAAGAGTCAAAGAGATGCCATGTAGCTGCCGAAAGAGACAGACACCAGAGAACTTTATGGGTAAACCATGAGTCTCGTGGTGATTCATAGATTAATAGATATGGGTTAATTTAAGATGTAAGAGCTAATAGGCCAAGCAGTGACATAATTAGTAGGATTTCTGCATTGTTATTTGGGTCTGGGCAGCCGGGAAATGAAAGTGCAGTCTTTGTCTACACTCTAAGAATACCATCTAGGTAATATTAAAACTTATAAATGATTATTAAAAATAATATAGAACACAACCCAAAAAATATAACACAACCTCCACATTACACAAGATTTTGAATTTTTGACCTGGTTCAATAGATGCTATTTACCCTCCTTCTTGTTTCCTTCATACCCTAGACTGCAACTATCCAGTCCCTGCCACAACCTGACTGTTGTGACCATGAATGATGCTACTGGAAGCATAGTAATGTAGGAAAGAAAGAACATCATGGTAATAATGTCATTTTATGAGGCATCCCTTGGCATGGCTATGAGCTTCAAAAATATACCATAAGAATGCTAACACTGTCAGGGCAGGTGGCAAGTCTTCCAAGTGACTCCTGACTCACATGGATAGACATGGGCAAAGGGCATTTTGTGATCATTTTAACCATAAGTGGCATATGATGGGAGACTTAACCTTTACAAATGGAGAATGTCAGTGAATGGCTTAAGCGAGCATGGTGAGTGTCCCATACACCATCTCATGTGCTCATAGCTTTCCAGATATTCTGGCTTATGTGTTATTAATGTTCCCTAAACTATGTATCTAATTCTTACATATAACTAAGGCTACTTTCCTTCCAAAAAATTAAGTCACCCACAGAGAGCTCTTTGATGCTTCTCGCAAGATAAGTCACCTGCTGACAACAAAATAAAGTGTCTCTTCTGTTAATGTTTTCCCGCTAAATCTATAGTTAATGATTAAAAGGTTCAATCCTATTTTTGAAAGTTAGCTCTTTTCTTCCCCATTGTGTGACATGGGGCAAATCATTTATCCTTTCTGAATTCTGATTGCCTCCTAACTAGGAAAAGTTGGTAGGAGAATGAAGAATAAGGTAATAGATTCAAGCTTTAGTTTGCATATCACTTGAACTTCATGCAAGTGATAATTACATATTTTAATTAATTAACTAACTATATAAATCAAATGAGTCATACAAGAACTAATTATAAGACTTTATCATGAAATGGAGAACAGGAAAAGACAATGGCTTCAGAACTAAAGAAATTGTTTAGCAGTTAAAAGCACTGGATGCTCTTGTAGAGAATCCAAGTTTGGTTCCCAGCACCCACCAGTGGCTCACAACCATCTGTACCTAGAATTCCAGGGTATCTGACACTCTCTTCTGGCCTCCACAAGTACCAGGCATACATATAGCTTGCCTGCAAAGACATGCAAGCAAAACATCCATACACACAAAATAAAATAATAACATTTTAAAATAAAGATAAGGGAAGGGGCTGAAACCATGTTAATGCACATGGCCTGTGCTGCAGCCTGAGGTCATGTTGATGTCCTTGATGTCCATATTCTGTGCTCCCACTAGAGACCACGCTGATTCCTGTGGTCCCTGTTACCACCCAAGGCAATGTTGTTGTCCATGGTTTGTGATGACACTGGAGGCCATGTGGAGGTCCATGATCCATGCTGCTATTTACCGTAATGAGCAGAGAAGCCTCTTTGCACTACTATAGATGACTACAGACCCACAGTTGAGAATGAGAGATATTTTGTGACAGTCTCTCTTCCCCACCCTCAAAAAGTAAACAGTCTAGACAGGAAACCATTGAAGAGAACTTTTAAAAATTGAGACAAAGGTCCTGAAGTGTAGCTCTTCACAGTTGGTGGCTTCTGGTGGGGGTGGGAGTGGGGAAGGGCTCAATTTTCTTTAAGGGGTTTGCTGGAAGTTTGACCATGCTCCAGTGACTTTTTCTCTTCTGTTCTTTTTCTTGGGGGAGGTCACAAGGGCGGGTGGACCTGGGAGGGCTGGGAAGTGAATATGATTGAGGTGCATTATGTGAAGTTCCCAAATAATCAATACAAACATTATGTTGGGAAAAAAGCTAATGGAAGGGGAGAAAGGAGAGAGAAATGTATGTTTTCTCTCATGTGTAGTGTGTATTGTGACATGAAAGCACAAGAAGACTTACTTGGGGGACTTGGCAGAGTGGACCAGCAAGAGAAATAACTGAAAAATAAATATGATCAAAGTATAATGACATATACTTATGAAGATATCAAAATGAAACCCATCTTTCTGTAACCAAAAAAATATAAGAAATATTTCCTAAAGAATGTATCCTAAGAATGTATTATGAGGGGCTGGAGACAGCTCTGTGGTTAAGAACACTGGCTTCTCTTCCAGGGGACCTGGGCTCACTTGCCAGCACCCACATGAAAGCTCACAACCATATATAACTCCAGTTCTAGGGGATCTGACACCCTCACACAGGCTTACATGGATGCAAAACACCAATGCACATGAAATAAAAATAAGTAAATTTTAAAAAAACCTCAGCCTTTGTTTGGCTGGGTGATATTGGTGCAGAACTTTAATCCTAGCACTTGGGAAGCAGAGGAAGGTGAATCTCTGAATTCAAGGCCAACCTGGTCTATAGAGAGAGTTCTAGGACATTCAGAGCTGTTAAATAGAGAAACCCTACCTTGAGAAAGAAAGAAAAAAAGAAAGAAAGAAAGAAAGAAAGAAAGAAAGAAAGAAAGAAAGAAAGGAAAAGGAAAGAAAAAAGTTTGTCCAATCTTGTATACATTAGCATTCCCTCTGGGAAAAAGCCTATATATATAGTTATATATATATATATATATAGTTATATATATAGTTATATATATAGTTATATATACATAGTTATATAGTTATAAAAATGGTTATATATGTGTATACACACACATATTTATGTAAAACAGTTCAATGAAAAAAATTGTTAAGTAGCAATGTGAAATCAGTGACATGTTGTCCCGGAAACCCAAGCATCAGCCCCTAAGGAAATGAAGCCATGAGATAGAGAGAGAGAGAGAGAGAGAGAGAGAGAGAGAGAGAGAGAGAGAGAGAGAGAGAGAGAGAAAGAGCTCCATGTTTTATAATGCTGATGAACAAACAGTGCAAGTTACCCTTCACATCTGCAGAGATCAGCAGAGAGCAGAAATAGTGGCCTCGGGTTTGCCTGTTCAAATCAGGCTGCTCCATTCACTGCAAAACAAATATTTAGAGGTTACAATTCACCATTTGGAACAGAAATAGAATGGATGGTGTTAATTGAAGTATCCGAGTTGTCATTTTATGAATATTTTAGTTCCATTATAAATTACTCATTTGTTCAGATACTCAGTGTTCCTTCCCCCACTTGCCCTCCCATGCCTTAAGACAGCTTCCTAGTAAATAATTAAAGGGTCTCAGGATAAAGTCAAAGAGAATTTGACAGGAGGATACTTGATGATGGATAATGTTAAAGTTGGCCACAAACAAGTGTCTCTAAATTAACTACAGCTAAAAAAAAAAAAAATGCTTACCAGGCCCTATCTGTGAGGGCTTAGTCTCATTCCCTCTCATCTCACAATGTTACCTTACTGCCATCGTGATGACACCTCAAAACCCTCGAGTGACAAATAAGGTTTCTTCGATGGTTTGAAAGTGTCTCCTCAAGAGGTGTTGCCACTGTGACAGTATTAGGAGTTCCAGCTGCCAAGAAGCAATCCAGCCTTTAAGACATCGCCTCCTAAACAGAAGGGAGCACCTCCATGTGAGAGGGCACAGGGGGGAGCTCCTCCATGTGAGAGGGCACAGGGGGGAGCTCCTCCATGTGAGAGGGCACAGGGGGGAGCTCCTCCATGTGAGAGGGCACAGGGGGGAGCTCCTCCATGTGAGAGGGCACAGGGGGGAGCTCCTCCATG
>PVIU01027616.1:0-20186 GCA_004026605.1 Ondatra zibethicus | reverse complement strand
AAACATACATATACATACACATGAAGTCACACACAGACACATCATACATACATAAACATGATACATGCATATATATACATGTGCACATACACACAAACATACATATACATACACATGAAGTCACACACAGACACATCATACATACATAAACATGATACATGCATATATATACATGTGCACATACACACAAACATACATACATATACATACACATGAAGTCACACACGGACACACATTAAGACACATAGACACACACAAACACACATGCAGACACAGATACACAGACAGATACACACAGACAGAACACATGTAGACACACACAGACAAACAGATGCAGACATATATACATGCAGACACACACAGACATATGCACACACACACACACACACACACACACATCTGGCCCAATACTCCAAGTCTCCCATACTGAGGGCTGGTGTCATTTTCTCTCAGCCGATGTGACCACTGATCTTTCTGGACTTCATACAGAAGCCTGTGGGAAGGAAGACATTCTGGTTACCTTAGCATTTCTGCAGCGCTGAGACCACAGACTGCATAGGAAGTGAAGGTACAGGTCCTCAGGGGCCATGGGTGGGTCCCGTCCCTCAGAGAGGACCATGTCTGCTCATGACCATGCCCTCCCCCAAAGGATGCTCTTGTCTGCCTCACATGTCTCTCACCTTCACCAGCCACGGCTTGTCCATGCAGCACAGGGCAGATGTGCAGGCTGCAGCCTCCCGGGCAAGCAGGTCCCAGCGGGCATTGCAGCCCAGGTTGCCTGTTGGGTCAGCTGGATCCAGGATGATTGGTCTGCAATTGTACCCAACGTCAGTCTCATCCATACACAGCGTCCACCTGTGACACTGGCT
The DNA here is from genome assembly GCA_004026605.1 of Ondatra zibethicus. Lineage (NCBI taxonomy): Eukaryota > Metazoa > Chordata > Mammalia > Rodentia > Cricetidae > Ondatra > Ondatra zibethicus. The sequence continues at coordinate 19,317 of PVIU01027616.1, read as the reverse complement.
GGGCTGTTCTCCACTCTCACCTAACACTACAGGGGCCAGGGCCAGGACCTCGGGGCTTCTCAGTGCCCCAGGTGCACACTCTAGGGCAGGGGTAGAAGAGAAGAGGCATATGGAATGGGATGTGGTGGCACATGCCTGTAATCCCAGAACCCTGGGGGCAGAGGCAGGAGGATTGTGAGTTTGGAGCAACCTGGGCTACACAGTGTATTCTAAAGGGTTGGGATGAGGGCACTGGCGAGATCACTCAGTGGTTAAGAGCACTGGCTGCTCTTCCAGAGGACCTGAGTTCAGTTCCTAGCAACCACATGGCAGCTCACAATCTCTGTAACTTCAATTTCTCCATGGGCACTGTACACACAGTGCACATACATATAAGCAGACAAAACACGACACACCTAAAATTTTTTAAAATCCTTAAAAGGGAAGGAAGGAAAGGAAGGAGGAGGGAAAAGCAGTTGCACGAGTACCACTTCTTCAGGCTGGGTTCATTACTAACCACTCACAGTGCTGCTCGTCCTCCTTGAAGCAGGCATTGCTAATCGATTACAGCCCTGATTCTGCCACTGCCCCTCCCAGCATCCATGGCAGACATCATCAGCTAATACATATCATACACCAGACCCTTTCTCAGGATAAACTCCCACTGCCCGCAAACGGTCAGTGTAATGTTCGTTTCGGGGACAATCCTGCTTATCTCTGTCCGCATTTCAGAGGACGTGACGGTGAAGAATGACACGTGCTTGTATAACCCGAAGGTTGCTGATGAGAAGCTGCCAGGCGTAAAGAGTGCGAATACCAGATGCCCAGTTGCACCCTAGTTTCCGAGGAATCACGAATGCGCTTGAAGTTTGAGGTGGGATTCTCATGATGCAGCCCAGGCAGACTTTGAACTTGAAGCCCTCCTACCCCCAGCCTCATGATTTCATTTCATTCTTCTATGTGTACCAGTGCTTTGCCTGCATGTATGTCTGTACACAAACATGTCTGGTGCATGGAAGCCAGAAGAGGAACTGGAATAGGTAGTCATGAGCAACCGTGTGGGTGCCGGGAATGGAACCTAGGTCTCTGCAAGAGCAGCCAGTGCTCTTAACTGCTGAGCCATCTCTTCACGCCCTCTACCTCAGCCTCTTGAATGTTGTGATTACAGATGTGTGTCATGGCATCTGGACACTTTTTTTTTTTTTTTTTGGACAGGTCTCACATAGCCCAGGCTGGTCTTGAACTGGTTTTGTAGCCAAGGATGACTCTGGACTCCCACTCCTCCCCCACCTCCTCATGAATGTAAGTATCACAATTGTGAAACACCAAGCCAAGTTCATGCAGTGTTAGGGATGGATGCTGGGCAAACCCAGCTCTCACATTAAAAATAAAAAGCACATGTATGGCCCAAATCTTGCATGACAGCCACTCAGACTAGCATGCTATCTGATTTGTCTGCACTTGAGTTGAACTTGGAGTCTTGCATCTATTTCATCTGACAACCACATTTACAGGTGGCCGTGAAATTGACTGACTCTCTCCTCAGGCACTAAAAGTACCACTCTGGGGAGTTGCCCAGATCCTGAGAGCAGGCCTTGTCCTTCCATCTTCTGTCAATAGGGAGGCAGGAAGTGGATATTGTGGGTCTGAGGTAGAAGACTTTGGGGGTGACCAAATCTGGGCTTCTGAAGTTGCAACTTCAGGAAGTCACCGATGGCCTTGTCTTCTGCATTGTAGTTGACGGTCCAATAGATGCACAGTTGGCGGTACTGGCCAACCAGCTCCAGCACAGTGCGGAAGCCCTCCGCCATGTTGAACTGGGGATTCTGGCTGCCCTGCTCCCAAGCGTACATGGTCAGGAGCTCCAGCCCATGCTGGGGTGGCAAGGAGCCCTTCCCCTGGACCATCTTGTTGCACTGGGGAAGCAAGAGAAAGGAGATGTGCCAGTCCATGTTGATAACACAACAGCTAATGCCTCACCTGGTGGTCAGAGGGGCTCTAGGGATTGACAGATGCACCCCTAAAGCTTCACTGAGCACCATTGTGTGCCAGGCCACTGGCCAGGCATCAACCCTTGGCACAGAGACACAATTTGTTAGCTCCATTCTTGGGGGTATGTGTGTGTGTTGGGGTGGGGCTTGGGCCTCACACATTCCAGGCAAGGCTCTTACCAGCCCCTCTCCATGAACTGCATCCCAGCATGCCAGTTACTTATTATTTTGAGACAGGTTCTTGCTGAGTTGGCCAGACTATCCTTGTGCTCACTCCATAGCCCAGGCTAGCCCTAACCTTTCAATCTTTCTACCTCAACCTCCTCCGTATCTGAGATGAAAAGCCTGCACCAGACCTGGCTCGACTCTGCTTTATGGACACGCAAACCAAGGTCCTCTGGGTGGAATGTGATTGACCTCACACACTTGCTTATGGCCAAACAGACCCCGCCCCATCTCCTGCAAGGAAAGTACTCGAGACACAGTTTCTGGGACCCAGCATTGCTGTGAGTGTGCGTGTGGGAATCTGGGTGACAGATGGCCCCTGTGCCTAACCTGTTGGTACCAGTGCTTTACCAGCCGGATCAAGCTCTTGAGTTTGGTGGGACGGGTGCTAATGAAGTCACGCTGCAGCTCCATGAAGCAGGTAGAGAACTCGCCTGCGTTGCTGTCGCTGTGGATTAGGTCCTTGTAGACCTGGGGATCAGGCCTGGAGCCGGACCTCAGCTGGCCTGTACAGTGGGAAAAGGTTAGAGTCACTCTGTCTTGTAGGGAGCCTGGGTGAGGCAGCTTACAAAGCTGGTCTGAGAGACCCGTAGTATCTCTTGTCTAAGGGTGATCTGAGACCCATTGGAGGTCACCAAGTGTTTTAGTGAGGGCATAAGCGTGGCATGGTCCATCTTAAAGCCCTCATGAAAGTGGAGTTCTTTGCCCAGCTTTTTTCCAGCTACCTGCTTGCCCACCATAGAGAAAGTCTTGCCTGAGAGTCAGCCTAGGGTGTGGTGTCTCTAACCCCCTCTGATGCCCTCTCAGCCCGCTCAGGGAGGGGGGGCTCCAGTAGTCATTAGACAAAAAGCCTTCTTCAGGCACCAGCGCTGCAGGGGGCGGGGGGGGGGCGGGGGGGAAGGGGCGGGGGACTGATACCACGGCTGGCTCTGAAGACCTAAACAGAAGCAGACCAGACCAGTTCATGCAAGTAGAACCAGAGCCCACATAGCATCTAGATGCCTGCCTGTCTCACCCAGTATGTGGGTGCTTCAGGTTAAAATTCAAACCCCAAGGCAGAAGACTGAGGTGCCTATTTAACATATCAAAGTGGACCTGACCTCCCCTCTCCAAGAATCCCCAGCTCCTACCTGTTTCAGGGTATGGCTGGCACACCCTTCCCTCTACCTTGAACTCTCCAGCTCAGGGGACTGGGGCTGTCCTTCCCCCCCAGGGAGGGGCTCTTCCCTGTATAATCCAGATATTTTGTTTACCCAACTTTTTGTACCTTTGGCGTCCTGGCCGCTGCACCTGACTCCCCTCTCCCCGTCTCTTCCCTTCCCCCTCTTCTCACATGGCCCAGTTCAGCCTGGTCAAGTCCACTCTGGACTCTCCCAGATGTCCCTGTCTCTGATTGTGTTCTCCGTTTTATCTACAGTAAACTTTCTCCTCCCCCATACCTAGGAGCAGCCATGTCCTTTCCTTTCCTTTTCTTTCTTTCTTTTCTTTTTTTCCTTCACTGAAGGCTGAACTTGGGTCCCGTGTGGGCTGAATGAGAACATCCCCTCACAGGCTTATATATTAAAATGCTTGGCCACCAGGTGGTGGAACTGTTAGGGAAGGATCAAAGGTGTGGCCTTGTTGGAGGAGGTATTGAGTTTTCAAACACCCACTCCAGTTCCCAGCTCCCCCATGCCTAGAAATCAGAATGTAAACTCTCAGCTACTTCTCTGGTACTTGCCTGCTGCCACGCTCCCCTCTAGGATGGCAATGGACTAACTCTCTGAAACTGTAAGCAAGCCCCCAGTTAAATGCTTTTTTAAAATAAGAGCTGCTTTGGTCATGGTGTCTCGTCACAGCAATAGAACGGTAGCCAAGACAGGTCGTCGGCAAGAACAGTACGCGCTCAACCACCAGGCCAGGTCCTCAGCCCCTCACCCAGCATCTTTGTGGGAATCAAAAATGAGGTCTTGCCACACACTCCAGAAAAGTTGTGATCAATCTCCACATCTCCCATGCCTGTGATGTGGATAGGACCGTGCCTGGAACCACCCTGCCTGTGTCCGGGAACCTCACCGAGGGCATCGAAGGCTGGCAACACATCGAAGTCCACGCTCTGGTCCAGCAGTGTCTGGAATGTCAGTGAGAAGCTGAGCACTCGGGGATTCTTCCTGTTGGAGATCTCAAACTTGACATCGAACTTCTGCTTCTGCTGGCATGCCTCCAGCTGCGCCCGGATCTCCGAGATGATCTCTGCCCCAAGGCTGCCTTGCTCAGAGAACTGGCAGAAGCAGCTGAGGAACACCACAAGGTCGGCATCCGAGCGCCCTTGTAGAGCCGTGCCTTTGGCAGAAGAGCCGCCCTGGGGAGGACATGGAAGGTGGCTTGAGCCACCTTCCCTATAGAGTTGCCTGGCTTCAGGTCTTTTCTACAGTCACAGAAATGGATTAAGACAGTATCCGCAGGTGGCTTATGTCTTGGGTTTTCTTCTCCAAGTACAAAGTCCGAATATTTAACTAGGGCCTTATGTAGAGATGGGACATGGGGAGGATGCTGCTCAGTTTAGTTTTGTTAACTTGACAAGAGCCACAGTCATCTGGGAAGAGGGAACCTCAGCTGAGAAAATGTCACCCTCGCATTGGCCCATAGGCAAGCCTGTGGGCATTGTCCTGATTAATGATTGACGTGGGAGGGCCCAGCCGGCTGTAGGTGGTGCCACCCCTGCACAGGAGGTTCTGGTTGGTCTGAGCAAACCACGAGGGTCAAGCCAGTGGGCAGCACTCCTCCATGGCCTCTGCTTCAGTTCCTGCCTCCAGGTTCCTGCCTTGTCTTCCCTCAGTGGTGGACTGTGAAGTGTGAGTGTAAGCCAAATGCTGTCCCCTCCTCAGGACGCGGTTGGTCATGGTGTTTATCCCAGCACAGAAAGCCAGCTAGGACAGGGAGGCAGCAGTGGACGGGACAAGAAGCCTGGCTTCAGGGAGCTCGGGGGTGGGGACTGAACCCCATATAAAGGCAGTTCATTGTTTCTGAGTGTCACCAGGGCACGGGCTGAGGTCAGCTCTCCAGAGGAAGGGCAGCTGTCACTATCAGCATTCCTAGAGACTGGGGAGGGGCATCCTGGCATTAAGAGACCTGGAGGGGAGCCTACAGTGCTCACCGCCCCAGTGAGCCCACCACCCCGGTGTCCTGTCTCCTTAAAAAATGAAAAACATAACATTTGTTATGTGGCATATAATGCTCACAACAGGGGTTTGTGTGTGTGTGTGTGTGTGTGTGTGTGTGTGTGTGTGTGTGTGTGTGTGCGGCAGATTATCTGTGGAGGTCAGAGGACAACTTGGTGGGGTCAGTTCCCTCTTTCCACCTCCACATGGTGCCGGGAGCTGAACTCAGGTTGTGGACCTTGTAGTCTCTCAAGCTAGGCCCCAGGGCACCATCTCTCACCATCACATCCCAGGGTGGCACAGGAGTCCCATCTCCGCTCTGAAGGCAAACTTGTGACTCCAGAGCTGCTGCCTCCCGAGCTAACAGCTCCCAGCTGCCCTGGCCCATATTCCCGGTGGGGTCCGCAGGGTCCAGGACTAGAGGCCTGGGGACAAAGCAGATGGCGGTGGGGAAGTACAGTCAGTGATGAGCAGCTGGGAGGGGCCAAAGAGAACATTAGATGGAGTCCAAACCAACTGCCTCAATCAGAAGGCTGTTGGGCCCCTTAACTCTAATGACGTTTTAACTGTGCTAATCAAATGGGCTCCGGAGTCCTCTGGGGCATCCAATGTACCTGCGTCCTCATCAGAATGCAGAGGCAAGTTGGGAGGGTGGGATGGGTGATCCAAAGCCCACCATGGCTCCTCCCGGGTACCCAGACTCCAGGAGGGAGGCGGAAGATGGCACTGAGGCGGGCGCTGGGGAGTATGCACCTGGCTTTCTGAAACTGGCTGAGAAGATGCGCTCTGAGGGCCGGGTCCTGTATGCTGTAGTTGACTGTCCAGTAGACACAGAGTGACCGATGCTGCTGGACCAGCCTCAGGATGGTCCGCAGGCCTTCGGCCATGCTGAACTCCGGTTTCCCACAGCCTTGATCCCAGGCAAAGATTATCAGGAGCTCCAGGGCGTAGGCTGGGGGCAGAGCAGCGCCTGCTGTCTCTCCTCCTTTATCTCGAGAGGCAACCTGTCACCCAAGCAGAGATCAGTCAGTGTGGCCACCTGGAGGCTGGTTCTTGGGACTTAGGAAGCGGCAGAAGAATCGGGTCACAGAGATACCCTGGATGATGCTTTGTGTTTTACAAATTGGGGAAACTGAGATCTGGAGGGGGGTTGTGTCTTGTCCCAGGTCAGACCGTGAGTCGGGGAGCTCAGATTTGGGTGAGACCTCCCTCAAGGAGTGTGAGGAGCTGTATGGGAACGGGGGCTGCAATCTGTCCATCATAGTATCTCATCACCCACAGGTGGCAAACGTGGGCTCTGGCAGATGCGTGTTGAACACACAGTGGTTGTGGACTAAGGTCCACCTACAGGCTGCTGCACTGACCAGATCTGTGACTCCGAGGAGGTTGGAACCCTGCAGGTCCAGAACCAGGGTTTATCTCTAGCACCCTTGCCCGACTCTGGGTCTGACTTGGCATCCTTATGACTGTTCCACAGAGCCTTTCGGGATGTGTTGATTTAACAGCTAGCGTCCACCAGCCCAAAGGCTAAAACTGTTATCAATAGCATAGGGCTATAGCAGCGCTAACTCTGTTTGCTGTTACCCACTGCTGTATTTCAGAACTGTTTGATTTATGACCTTTCTTTTTGTAGTATTTTTGAGACAGGGTCTCTCTATGTAGCCTACTCACAGAGATCCACCTACCTCTGTCTCCTGAGTGCTGCATTGAAGGTGTGTGCCACCACACCTGGCTTAGGCTTTCTTTACTCTGTTACCATAAAATGTCATGAAACTGTCCCCATGGAACTTGGAATTTGGTGACCTAAACCTGGTTGCTCGTATTCCAGTCCAGGTTATACTTTCATCCCCTCTGAGGGGAGAGCTAGTTTTTGTTCTTGTCAGTGGCATGAATGGCAATCTGGCCTTCAGAAGAGAAGGTTCTAGAAGCTGCTAGGGTGCAGCACAACTTGAAAAGAAGCAGTGATGGGGACCATCGTAGGCACTTGGAGGTGATGACCCCACCCTCTCATTTTTCTCATCCACCTGTGGGGTTTCAGACTGACATAAGGGAATGCGAAGGAATGAGTGTCAGGACCCAGTAGAGAAATTAATATGCTTGGTGACATTCAAATTCAACTATTTCCAGTGACAAATGGCTCTTAAAGACAACAAAAAGACAATCCACAGACTGGGAGAACACATTCACATTGCTATAAATAAATAAGTCCACAACCTGCAGCTTGTCCTCACTCTCAGCTGCAGATGGAAGCGTATTTTGGAATAAGTCAAAGCCTAGCTGGAACATGTTTGAGAATTCAAAATTCTCATAAAGAGAACGTTTTCATCAGCCCCTTGTTCACATAAGTCTTGGTTTTCAGGGATGAAGGAAGTCAGAGCTGCCCAGTGAGGGACAAGCACTGAGCTCAGGACCACAGACCGGCAGGACTAGGCCTTCCTGACTCCTGTGGTGTCTAAACTGGATACATTTAGGCAAGAAACTGAGGTTCAGAGAGGGCTAGGGGCCTTCCTAGGTCACACAGCAAGTGGATGGAAAGTCAGAATGCAACAACCTATCTTTCTCCTAACAATGGCTCCTCCAACTCTGAATCAGACGGAGGACCCCTCATCCAGCACATCAAAGGCAGGCACCAGGCTAACATCCATCTAGTTTTCCTGATCTGCTGACATCAGCCAGAACTGCAAGACGCCAGCTGCCTTTGGCTCAGAAATCTGAAAGGTCAGTCCAGGCCCAGGGTGGCATCCCCAGCGACGCCGCATGGCACCCAGGGTCTCTGTGCGTCCAGCCTTCTGGTCCCCAAAGCTCCTGAAGCAGTTGAGGAAGATGACAAGTTTGGCATCACAGCCACCCCTGAGAGCTGTGCCCCGGGCATAGGCTCCTCCCTGTGAAGAGAAAAGACAGCTGTGGATCTCACACTCTAGTTCTACTCCCCACAGGGGATCCTGAAGCACTGGCTGGGCCATGTGGACTGAGGAGGCAGCTCTCTGCATCCGACACCAGGCAGAACCCGGGTCCTGCTCACGGCAGCCAGGCCTGAGCTCTGGAAGAAGGGACTTTAATCTGTAAACTTGTGACTGTCATTTGATGCTGGACACCAGCCCCCACCTTTTTCTTTCCTATTTTAAAAAGGTTTTCATTTCATATGTATAAGTGTTTTGCTTGTCCATATGTATGTGTAGTGCATGTGTGCCCAGCGCCCACAGAGCCAAGAAGAGGATCCTTTAGAATGGAAATTACATTCAGTTGGGAGCAGCCAGGTGGGTGGTAGGAATTGAACCCAGGTCCTCTGCAAAACACAGCCGGAGCTATGAACCCCCAAGCCATCTCTGCAGTCCCCTTTTCCATTTTCACATGTGTGCATATTTTCACATTTGTGTGCCTGCGGATGCACTAAGTTGATGTCAGGAATCATCCACAGTCACTCCTCTGCCTTACTCACTGAGGCAGGGTCCCTGGATCAAACCCAGCCCTCGCCAATATGGCTAGTCTTGCTGGCCTGCTTGCTCTGAGGTTTTTTTCTCCCCCTTCAGAGGCTGGGATTATGTCCTCTCTGGGGATTTGAACTCCAGCTCTCATGCTTGTGTGGCAAATGCTTTGAAGAAAACATGTTTTTGTGAACTAGTCGTGACCCCACCCTTCCTGTTGACAGGTGCTTCCCTGTCCTTTGACTGACCCAGCAACTGCCCATCCTGCCTTTGACATAACCAATCATAGTAAATGCCCTTAAAATGAGCCAATCCCTGAGTTTGACAAACAACCCACTGTACCCCCTCCCTGAATATGTGGTTTTTTTGCCTTTAAAAGTAGCCTGTAATAACTAGTCGGGGCTTCTCTCCCTGGCACGGCTGAGGAGCCCATTTGCGCAAATGAGAATAAACTTCCTCTTGCTTTTGCATCAACCGGACTGGTGAGTGGTTTCTTGGGGCGACCCTCCTGAGGAGTTAACATCCCAGAGTTGGGGTCTAACAGCTTTAACCACTGAGCTGTCCCTCCAGGCTCCATTCCCAGTCCTTTCAAAACTGATCCAAGTGTGGTTGGGTAAGTTCACGCTCACTGTGGCAGCCAGTATAGAAGTGTGTTGTGACAGGCCTAGTGTTTCTGGTGGTTTCATCTCAGACTTCCAGCCTGAGGACCCAGGAAGGAGACTTCCATGCCCTGTGCCCTGTGCCCTACACTGTCACCCATTATCAGTTCCCAGCACACAGCCACCCTGGTGTGGCCACGTATGGTAGCACACCATACATACATACCATACATACATACATACATACATACATACCGTACATACACACATACATACCATACATACATACATACATACCATACATACCATACATACATACCATACATACATACATACCGTACATACATACATACATACCATACATACATACATACATACATACATACATACATACATACCATACATACAGGCACTTGAGCCTGACCACGGGACGAGAATCAGATTGAGGTACAGGTCCCAACCCAGTCTGAGGCCCTTGTAATCGCAACAATGACTCCAGGCCCCTCACTACTGTGTAGAGGACATCTCGCCCTCCCTAAGGATGCTGGGACAAAGGTACCCTCTCCTCACAAGGGACAAAAACAGGGAGGGGATACTTCCATCCCCCTTTCGTCAAGGCAAAAGAAGAGACTGAGGTCTCAGCTGTCCCAAGTGATGCAGGGAGAGGGTCTTTTTCTTCCCATAGGGTATTGGGTTCAATTTTGGTTTTCAAACCCATACCATGGGGAGATTAAAGAGGCTTTGACCCACAAACCCTGTTCCTTCCACCTCTACCCCTGTCCTCTCTGTGTGATTGAAAAGAAAATTTCTAGCCTGGTGGTGGTGACCTGTGGTGGCCTGTGGTGGGTGACCTGTAGTGGCCCACCTCCCTGACCCCAGTACTGACGGGCCATGATAGATCTAAAATATTCACTTTCTAGAGCAGGTAACTGTGTCCCACAGGACAGGCAGTTTGCTCAGCAAGTGCTCCTGACTGCAGAGCCATCTCTCCAGCCCTTATTGTTATTTTATATGACCTTAATTTGTGGATCAGGATTCCTCCCGCTCAACACTATTGCCCGCACTTGATACCTTCCTGCCTACAACTTCAAACTGTGAGGATTAAATAGGTGCCTGACACCCTTCTGAAATTTATTCTTTCATTGTGTTTTGTTTTTGTTTGTTTGTTTTTTAACAAGACAGTTCTCTGTGTAGATCACGCTGACTTTGATCTACGATATCCACCTGCCTCTGCCTCCAGATTGCTGAAATTTCACAGTGTGTCCTCCACCTTACCTAGCTTCCCCTTCATTTTAATGGGAACCAAGTATCCCACTGCACACTGAATCCTGGCTTATTTACCTGCTCCTCACCTGATGAACAGTTTGTTATGTCATGTGCTGACATTACACGTGATGATCTGACCACTAGCCTTGTATATGAGCTGTGCGTGGCCATACAACAGATTCCTTCTGATTATCCCAGTGTGAAACAATAAGCAGGTGTTGGCTGTATCTCTGGCTCAAGGTCTCAGCTAGAACTATGATGAATCCCACTGCTGGCTGAGGCTAGGGTTTCACCTGAGCTTGAGTAAAAGTGAGGCAGTTCTCAAACTCAATAGATGGTTGGATTGCTGGGTAATTGGCTGCTGACTGCAGAGCGTTCTTATCTCCTCAACACAGGGACCACAGGGCAGCTCACAGTATGGCTGCCGTCTGCCCTTACAGTTAGAAATGAGAAGGCAAGCAAGGCAAAGGCAATGTGTTTAGAACTCAATCTTGGGGAGTCAGCCCAGCCCAGTACAGTGGTGCACATTTATAACACTACCAGTTGGGACACTGAGGCCAGAGGGATGCTACAGAGTCTGAAGCTACCTGAGTTACAGGGCAACTCCTTGTCTTAAAAAGTTAGACACCTTCCTGTTTGGGCTTGGTGATTTGAGTTTGATCTCCAATACCTACATAGTGAAAGGAGAAAAGCAACACCCTAAAGCTGCCCTCTGACCTCCTCTTGTGTAGTGTCACATTGGTGAGTGCTCCCAAGTATGTGCTTGCCACCCTGTGTGCAGGCCAGCACACACACACACACACACACACACACACACACACACACACCTCTATTCACTGTTCTCCTGATGCAGCAGCTGGGAGGAGTCAAGGAGGAAGCTGGCAGGCAGGAATCAGACCCCAGGTAGAGCCAAGTGGAGTTTATTGGAGTATGCTGTGCATTCTTGCAGCAGGCGCTACTGCACAACTCTTCAGATCTCGGGCTATAGAGAAGTTTGGAAATGCCTTTGATGGCAATGCCAACAGTGATTTATTGACAATAGACAGTAGCCATCCCTTGCCAGTGTATAGAATGTTTGGCTGCTTGTGTCGCGGAATCAGAAGACTCAACCCTATGAGGATGACATGGTCAGGTGAGTGATCCATCTGGTGGGGGACTGGATTGTCTGCACTGGGGTGTGGAAAGGACACAAACAGAGCCTCTCATGAGGTGTGAACAGGAAGACAGGCATATTCACCAAACATCGTGTATTTTGTTTGGTTTATTATTTACTTTTGTTTGTTTCCCAACAACGGTTCTCTGTGTAGCCCCAGGTGTCCTGAAACTCTTTAGAGACCAATCTGGCTTTGAACTCAGAGATCTCCCAGCCTCTGCCTCATGAGTGCTCAGATTAAATAAAGGCCTGCATCACCACCCAGCATGGATATCAAGAGGTGTCTCGTCATATAAAGAAATTGGTCCAGAAGGACCCTGTATCTAGTGGTCCCTGAAAGCAGAATTATGAGATGTAAAGAGTGAGCAATGCTGTCCTCAGGCCCCAGACCAGGGCACAGCCATCACAGCCACCATCAAAGTGTCAGACTCAGCTTTAAAAAGTCATCGAATTTTGAGAATTTATAATTTCACTATATTCCTGCAGCTTTGTTAAAAACAAATCACCGTTCTGAGAGAGTATCTACTCTTGTATCCCTGACTTTTCTTGAACTCAGAGAACCAACTGCCTCTGTCTCCCAAGTACTCAGATTAAAGACAGAAACCACACACAAGTTGCTTTCAGTAAATATGTGCTAATAGAAAACAGAGATTATCAAACCTCGGGACCATTTCTTCTAAATTATCCTGACATGTTTGAGAGAGACTGCAAGTGAGCACTGACCTCCTGTGGGTCCTCACTCACCCTCAGCTGTTCCTTCCTCTCCCCAGGTGCTGCCAGAAACGTGACAGTTGCTACGAGGAGGCAAAGAAACTTGGAGGCTGTGAATTCCCCCAAGACAACCCCAACTACCCCATCCCCTACTCATACTCCTGCTCTGGGAGGAAGCTCACCTGCAGTGGTAGGTTTACCTCTGGGAACTCTGGATTCTCCTTGGCCCTGGGCATGTATTGAAGGGGCACGGAAGTAACAAGGACAGTCAACATTTAGCGATCATTACTTTGATCTCATTTGAATCACCACAGCCTTATTAGGTAGATACTTAAATTTAGATGAGGATATTGATGATGAAGCTGAGGAAGAACCGGCCACTTTCCCAAGGGCACCAAGTTTAGAAGTAATGGCTTTTGCTTCTGGAAAACAGCTCTATATCATTCCAATACCTTTTAAAAAAACATTTAAAGATTATATATATTTCCGGGGGAGGCATGCCTGTGCCACACAACACAGGAGTGGAGGTCTGAGGACAACAAGCAGGAGTCTGTTCTCTCCTTCTGCCATGTGAGTCCTGGAGCTGGAACTTGTGTTCAGACTTGGCAGCAAATACATTTATTCCCTGAGCCATCTTGCCTGCCCAGAGTCTCTCCATTTAGCTGCTGTGTTATGCTGATTCCATATTTACTAAACAACTGAAAGCTATATCATGAGCTACAAGACAAACACGTATGCTGGGCAAGATTTTTCATTCCCATTTTACAGCTGAGGTTCAGAGGGCTGGGAATGTAGCTCAGCTGCTAGAGTGCTTGCCTAGCATGCACAGAGCCCTGGATCCATCCCCAGAACTCATAAATTGAGCATGGTGGTGCACATCAGCAATCCCAGCACTTGAGATGTGGAGGCAGAAGGATTGTCTTAAATCATGTAATTTCAGAAGTGGGTGTTCATATTTGTCATTCTCCTGGTTTTAGGATTAAATATCAGTGTTTATTTATTTTCCTGTATAGGAATGAGTTGGCATTCCCTGTCTTCTTCAGTCACTCTCTACCGTGTCTTTAGAGGCTGAGTTTCTCAATAAACACAACACTCACGTTTAGTTACCCTGACTGACCAACAAGTTTTGAGGATCCATGCTCCCCACTTCCCAATAGAGTTACAGATGCCCCAAGTACACCTTGAATCTTACATGGGTGCTGGGCATCCTAGGTCAGGCCCTCATGCTTGTATGGCAACTGCTTTACCAACTGTGCCATCTCCCCAGCTCCACAGTAAATATTTTTTCTTTGTTTTTCAAGACAGGGTTTCTCTGGGTAACAGTTCTGGCTGTCCTGGGACTCTATCTTTGGACCAGGTTGGCCTTGAATTCACTGAAATCCTCCTAACTCTGCCTCCAGAGTGCTGGGATGATTTTTTTTTTATTTAGTATATGTGTGTTTCTACAATTTGGGCAAACCAATATATTTAGTTTGCTTTGTCTCTAAAGCCTAAGTCTGTCTGCACCGATCAGAGGGCCACCAGTTTCTTTTGCCTACAAATGGCAGTGAGCAGTGTCATAGGCTCCACCCACTCCCTTTCTTGATTCCCTGCAGACAAAAACAATGCCTGTGAGGCCGCCATCTGCAACTGTGACGGCCAGGCTGCCATCTGCATTTTCAAGGATCTGTCCGACGAGACGTTCCAAGACTATAGCTACAATAGCTTCTGTTAGACTTGTCGCCTCATTAGTGCCTACACCTCCACTGCCTAACAGGTTGTGTTCACTACACACTGTGCCTTCCAATAAAGCACCTATAGAAAGAGCTAAGCATTGGTGATCGTTTTCTCTGTCTACCAAACGTAAATAGATCCTCAGAGAACATCAATCCCCTAGCCCTGGAAACTGAAGGTTAACGGGAAAGACATTGCCGTTAGCGGAGTACCTTGAAGAGTGGGTTGCTGTGGGACAATGGTCTTGTACTGTGTAAAGATTTGTCACTTGTATTGGTGTAATAAAACACTGACTGGCCAGTAGCCAGGCAGGAACTATAGGCAGGGCTACAAGAATGGGAAAGTTCTGGAAAGAGGAAAAGCTCAGTCTGCAGTCGTCACAGATGAAGCAAGAGGAAGCAAGATGAGAATGCCTCACTGATAAAGGTACCAAGCAACGTGGCTAACACAGACAAGAATTATGGGTTAATGTAAGAGGTAAGAATTCGTTAATAAGAAAGCTTGAGCTAATAGGCCAACCAGTTTATAATTAATGTAGGCCTCTGTGTGTTTCTTTGGGATTCAATGGCTTTAGGATAGGATAGGACAGAAACCTCTGTCAACAGTGGGTGATTACCCCAGCCATGTGCCTTTTATCCCAGCACTCTGGGTTAGAGATGCAGAAGCAGAGATAGTCAGATCTCTTGAGTTCAAGGACAACCAAGTTCCAGGACAGCGAGGAATATTACAAAAAGAAACCCTGTCTGAAGCAAAAGGAAGAGAGAAGGATGAAGAGGAAGAGAAAGAAGAAGAGGAAGAGGAGCAGAAGTTGCCAGCATGAGATACAAATGGGGTAGAGACACTGAAAAGGGAAAGGAGAGGCAAGAGATGAGGCAGGAAAAGGTACAAAAAGGAGGGGAGGGGAGGTGCTGGGAGGGAAAGAAAGAGAAGCAGAGAGAAGGGAGAGGAGAGAGAAAGCAGCAGTGTCACATGGGCACTAAAGGCAACATCTTGAGCCTAAATATGGGACTCAAAGAGCTTCTGCTGTGTGCTCATCCTAGGAAGTGGGATGTAGGAAACCAAACTGGACTGGCTGTGAAGGGGCCTGAAGGCAGGATTGCATCCTGGTGGGCTTCCAGTCTTCACTGTGCCTAAACACACACCACAGGGTCATTGTCCCACTAAAGTACACGGCAGCCTTTTTGCACCAAAGAAAACATAGCACGTCTTCTCCTGTCCATTACTCTATCACAGGACCCCGCAGGTATAGACAGGTTAATTCCTGGTTCCCTGGTCAATCAGATTTAGGAATAAAATGTCTCATTGGCTGGTGTAAGGCTACGTGGTTCTCAGTCTCTCTTTTCATTTAATGAACATCTGCCCAGTCCTCTGCCTTTCTACCCCCAAAGTAATCCCCACTCCTATCCCACCCAAAGTTCAGGCCTTGCCCTGCCCAAGGACAGGCCTGGGGAGCAACAAGAGCAGCTTGAGCTGCCTGCACAGACACAGAGACCTAAGTCCAATTCCCAGCACCACACGTCAGCCCACGACCATCTAGAATGGGATATGATGCTCTTTTCTGGCGTGCAGATGTACCTGCAGACAAAGCACCCACATACAGAAAATACATTTTTAAAAAAAAATCTATAAAAGAAAATAAAAATGAGGCCCTGGGGAGGATCATCCAGAAATCTAGGTATACTCAATAAGGACAGAGGTTAGCAGAACTGATGCGATCTCCTCTTCCATGCTATACACTAACCGTTTGGGGGGCATTTGCTTACTGTGGGCAAGATGCTCTGCCATGTGACTTATTCTTCAAAACACACTGAAGTGACTATTATTCTAATTTTTATTTTTGGGGGGTCTAGTGTACTATCCCAGGCTAGCCTCCAACTCACTATATAGGCAAAGATGACCTTGAGTTGCTGATGCTCCTGTCCTCAGCCTGAGAGCTGGGATTGCAGGTGTGCACCACCACGCCCAGTTTATGTGCTAGGGATCTAACCTAGGGTGTAGTGTTGCCAGGCAACCATTCTACCAACTGTGCTGCATCCCTAGCCAATCATTATGTCCACAAAAATATGCCTGGAAAGCACACAAAATAACGTAGGTTCATCTAGAAGTAAATAGAAAAACAGACTGAAACCCATTTCTGTCTATTTTCCAAGTTTCAATTCCATGCTCACCTCTATTTGTAGGAAGTGAAAATGAGAAAGAAAACTTTCTGGGACGGGTGTGCTGGTGCACACCTTTAATCCCAGCACTCAGGAGGAAGAGGCAAGCAGAATCTCTGTAAATTCAAGGCCAGCCTGATCCACCTATGATTTCCAGGACAGACTGGACTATGTACAGAGATCCTGACTCAACAACCCAAAAGGAAGAAAAAATAAAATTAAGAGGCTAGGAATGTAGTTCATGACATGCATTCTCCTAGCATGCACAGGGCTCTTATGTTCAGTATCCAGCACAAAAAAATATAGTAAGAGTAAGCCAGGCCTGGTGGCACACATTTGCAACCCCATAACTAGGGAGGTAGAGGCAGGAGGATCAGAAGTTCAAAGTCATTCTCAGATATGTAATGAGTTAGAAACAAACCTGGACCACATAAGACTTTGTCTCTGAGCTGGCCTAAATTTATGAATTTATTAATTACTTGAGATCTACCACATTCAATCCCAGCACTCAGGAGGCAGAGGCAGGTGAATTTCTCTAAGTTTGTGGTAAGCCTGATCTTCAGAGTGAGTTCCAGGGCTTTAGGAAATACCAAGTTCTTCTTGGGAGAGATTTGTTTGTTTGTTTATGTATTTATTTTTAGAATTCCACCTCAGGACAGAATACAAAAAAAAAAAAAAAAAACATGTATGCCTACAGGTGAGCCCTCGTCTCAAAGAAAAAGGGGGGATGAGTAGGAAAGCTAGAGAGATGGCCTAACAGGTTTATCGCGCCCTAGCTACTTGTCCAGACTTCAGTTCCCAGCACTTCATAAACCCGCTCGTGATGAACTGTGGCTCCAGCTCCAAGGATTCCAGTGACTCTTTGAGCAGCTGCACATACAAGCACTCAAGCATACACATGAACAAACTGAAAATAATAAAATAAGTCTTTAAGAAAAAAAAATCCTGGAATGAAATTTACAACCCTGTGTGTCTTCTGAATGAATGACTGGGCAGCCCGAGACCATGAATTACCCTGTGAGCTGAGATTGCTCCCGAGGTCGGGACAGGGGAGCATGAGCTGCCTGCCCCCAACTCAGACATGGGGCTTCCAAGGTAGAGCGTGAGTCCTCCTGTGCCTCACGTGTCAGGGCACTCTGATTCTTTCCATCGAGCACAGTGACCACACACACCAGCTGAAGAACCCACAGGGAACGGACTGTTTTCTCTTACACACCAGGTTCAAGGCAGGCGTCCTCTTCTGAGAGTGAACATCAAGGAAAAATCCTTACAGCACACTAGCGTAAACCCCTACTTTCTCCTCTATACAAATTCACAGTTTACAAGCTTGGTTTGCTATTTAAAATAATTTATTGTTTGGTTAATAAAACTTATTTATGCTGTCGCTCATGCTGTTAAAATATCAAAGTGCTTCAGTCAGACACAACCATGTGGAATGAGAGGTCAATTATAGATGCCCTTCTGGTTCATCCCTGAACCAGTGAGGTCTCAATGTCGGCCTCCACACACCACGCTGGCTCATGAACTTCCCAGGTGTTCCTTCTTCCCAGTGGTATGAAAAGGAAGGTGGCACAGCTGTGCCGTCAAGAACAGCTGCTTCTTGAAAAAGTCCTTCTTAGGAGGGCAGCTCTTCTCATCTACACGAGGACTCTGACAGCTGTCTGTAAACAGGGGTATGCACGGGTGGACCGGCCTGCAGACATTGCTTTGTGCCCTTTATAGGACGCAGTCTGTGAGCTTCCATTAGTTTGAAGGTAAGGGAAAAATCCTGAGGGATCTGAAAAGAAATCAAACAGGATAATGTTAATGAGAGGATGAAATGGTTGCAAACATCACCCTACCCCCCCCCCAAAAAAAGAAACAGGATGGCACACACCTTTAATCCCAACACTCTGAGGGCAGAGGCAGGTGGATCAGAGGCAGCCTGGTTTGCACAGGCCAGCCAGGACTACACAGAAAGACTCTGAAAATCACCGGGCAGTGGTGCACGCCTTTAATTCCAGCACTCAGGAGGCAGAGGCAGGTATATCTCTGTCAGTTCGAGGCCAGCCTGGTCTACAAGAGCTAGTTCCAGGACAGGCTCCATAGCTACAGAGAAACCCTGCCTTGAAAAACCAAAAAAAAAAAAAAAAAGACTCTCAAAACCAACCAAAAAACAAACCCAAGGCCAGTAAGATGGCTCTGTGGGTAAAGGTGCTTTCTATGAGCCCTGAGGACATGAGTTCAATCCCCAGAACCCACAAAATAGAATGTAAGGACTAACTCCTATACATTGTTCCCTGACCTGGACACATGTGCCATGATACCTGTACATCCCATACACATACACACACATACAAAAATAAAACTGTAAAAATGTCCAAGTTTTACAAACAGTGGTGATGCATATCTTTAATCCCAGCAATCCAGAGGCAGAGGGAAGTCAATCTCTGTGAGTTCAAGGCCAGCCTGGTCTACAGTGCTAGTTCTGGGACAGTCAAGGCTACAGAAAGAAACTCTTTTTCAGGAAAAAAAGGAAACAATAAAGTACAGAAATGAGTCCTAATATATTATGGTAAGTAGGGAAAACTCTATACTGGCTGGGTGTGGAAGTACATACCTGAAATGCTAGTACAAAGACAGCTGAGGCAGAAGGACTTCAAGTTTGAAGCTAGTCTGAGCTACATATCAAGACCCTGTCCCAATAAAATTATAAACCTACATAGTCTTTGAAAAGTCCATGAACGCATGAATGTATGTACAGATGGAGGGGTGGACACACTGACAGATGTATGTATAGATGAGGGATGGACACACAGACAGATGTATGTATAGATGAGGGATGGACACACTGACAGATGTATGTATAGATGGAGGGATGGACACACTGACAGATGTATGTATAGATCAAGGGATGGACACACAGACAGATGTATGTATAGATGAGGGATGGACACACTGACAGATGTATGTATAGATG
>PVIU01027615.1:0-20218 GCA_004026605.1 Ondatra zibethicus | reverse complement strand
ACATGCATACAAACACACAGCTTGCTGGATTTATTTAGTGTTGCTTTTATGTATATATATTTGAAGCTGCCCACTTGGCATTAGGTAACTATCTGGGGCTCTTCGTTGGAGAAGTCTTATTTTCCCATTCTCAGCAACTTTTATTTGGCTAAACCCCTTCTTCTAGAGTGAGGGGCTAATGAGATCTCCCCCATCTACAATGATATGTCAACAAGTATTGTGATTGCATAGGTCTTATTTAGAGGCCCAGATTATTGAGATACTATAGACTCAAATTCACTGTCATATAAATTACACAGAAAGCAGATAAAATGGTCTTATGGACTACATAAATTTACAGCACTGTCTTATATGGTATTCTCTGAGCCTTAGATATAGTAGCTGGGTTATAAATCTATCAATTTGAATTGGGTATCACATGTTCACCTTTTTTCTGCATTTTTATGGGCTGTAGATTTCTGTATAATATGTATAATCTCCTTCAGCTTCAAAACACAGCGTCTTTGATTCTTTTCAGTTTTATAGTCTAAATTTTTCTCAATTAAAACTATATCTTCCCTTTAGATTCTCACTGTCATAATTGTCCTATGTAAGTCTTTATCCTTTCTTTAACTTTCTGTCATGTCACTATTTACTGGGGATAAAACTTTCCTTTCAATTTTAGAAATAAATCATTCTTTCAGTAATTTTTCCACTATGAGAACTTTTATTAGACATTTTATCTGAAAAGATAAATATATT
Organism: Ondatra zibethicus; assembly: GCA_004026605.1. NCBI lineage: Eukaryota > Metazoa > Chordata > Mammalia > Rodentia > Cricetidae > Ondatra > Ondatra zibethicus. Next base: position 19,477 of record PVIU01027615.1, on the reverse strand, counting down.
TATGAGAACAAATCATCATGGATAACGCTGATCAAGGAAGAAGTAAGAGTATCATACATGAACACTGAATGCTGATTAAGCTGAACGTTAAACATCCCTGTAGTCGTCAACATGTATTTTTGAACTTTCTGTGCATCAAAGCTGCTGGAGAGTTATTGGCATGGAATCCATAGAGTCCATACTGGTATAGAAGTAAAGACAAATAAATAAGGATTTTAATAAAGAAGAGAATAAGGGGTATTGACAGTTGTACAAAGAACCGTGCAGTTATGTCTTTGGCATAGACAAACAATTGTACTTCCTGGAAACACAGAAAAGGGGAAAGGAACTTCTTTGTCCTTTCTGTGTGGAAGAGGCCTAAGTCTTGGAGTCTGCTTAATGGAATCTGGCCTCTATGTCCTCTTACTTCTGCTGGTCCTGTTTAGATATGTCCTCTGTGGATTATCACCATTTCTCCTCACAATGTCTTCCAGTTAACAAGAAGTCTCCATGCCAAGAATCCATCTCTGATCCACCAGGAAATAAATCTTATAAAGTATTATGTGACTGAATCATTCAAATTCATTCACACACAGTGCTTAAAAACACCCAATAATACTCGAACTTTTCTAAGGAGAGGATCCTATCATTCACTGTTTTTCCAAAGAGTACATCAATTAATAAGGGTTTGCCTGTGATGGTCCCCTGAAAAGAGCCAAATTTTAAAGCTATTAATGAGTCAAGAAAGCCAAAAGTTTATGACATGAAAATATCATATTTATAAGATTTGTATTTAAGATAAAAAATATTATGGGAAAAAACCTTCAACTTTTAATTTCATTTTTAACAATTAAAATTCCATGTCTAGCTTTATGTTTATTATTTATGATTTTTGTATTTACTGTGCATTATTATAATTATAAATAACTTCTAACATGTATAATTTCCATGCCCATCTATATGAACTTCATCAGTAATGGATATTTTATTCTAAAATTGACTTACTTATTTCATTGCAAAGTGTATAGTCTACCTTATATAAACTCAATTTGCTTTTATATACTCAAAACATTAATTTCTGGGCAGAATCTGAAAACACCAATAGAATGGTTAAAGGATCTTCTTTATTATTTAGGATTTTCTCTTTGGTAGAGTTGAAATTATAAGTAGCGATAAACAAGAGAATATAAACTCATTAAAAACTCCGAGCAGATTTTGATACAGCTTGTATTCCTAAAATTTTTTATCATACAGGTAACACAGAATTATATAAATTCACACTTTGAGTAAAAAATAAATTTGAGAACCTTCAAGAGAATTAATGTCCAAGCAAATTTGAAAATTGTTAATCTCTGAGCAAATAATTACAGAATAAACCAAGAGCAGTTCCACATTCTGAAATAACCTATGTTACAGTTTAGCACTGATATTACCCTTTAATTATAAAATTTAAAAATATATACTAAAAGAAGCTAAGAGAATATCCATGTTTGTATTAAATTGAAATAAATGATTAATGAATTTGAAAAGAAGGTATAGATACCACAGTTCATTCAACAACATCAGAATGAAATTATCACCATAACTTACACAGTAAAATAAATAACAAAAAGTATCAAAAATAAGAATGTGAATCTGCTCCTGTATGGCTAGATCATGATGCTGTACAGAGAATATTCACAGGACTACCATCAGAATCAAACCAAAATGAGTCACACAGCTTAATGTAAATGACAATTTATAAAGTCTCTAGAGAAAATCAAAAGAGAATATCTTCATGTCTTTGGAAGTACTAAAAATGTTTCACTATAATAACACTGAGCCATAAAAATCTTTTCATGTAACTTCTGTTATATCAATTCGGCAAAACAGGAAAATGTCATTAATATATCTGCAATAATGATCGAAAGTTTGTTAACAAGACAGAATTTCAGAATACAAGCTTACAAAATATTTTCAGTCTTAGCTTCACACAAAAGCACTAAAACTTAGAACTCAATATGAGAATATAATCCATAACATACCTTATTCAGATAATACACAAGAGATAATTCTTGAACAGGTAGATACTCCAATTCCAGTTTCAGGAGTTGATTGCTGAATTGTGAATTCGGATTATGAACTAAAGACCATGTTTCCAAAAAAAAAAAACCACTATTGAATAGGTGAGTCAATAGTACAAAGGGGAATGCAATGGGTGATATTTCATTTTTGAGCATGTGTCCTAGAAAGTGACAACATGCTCACATCTCCTTTCACTCTCCTTCCTATTTTGTGGCCTAGTTATAAGCAAGTGAGATCTACTTTGTTCACTATAGGATATGCACAAGAAATGATCAAAACTAAAATGCATGCAAAGGATGCATGATCCTGGGTTAAAAATCAGTACAAGTTTTTCATGATTTAAATCCTGAAGTCTTACACCTTACTTGTATTATTATTACATAATTATTACACTAAATATTGTAACACCTATAAAATGTATTTTAAAATGTGCTATAACCCCAATGTTTTTATAAATTTACAGTCTTGTAATTTTGGAATAACTTATACTTTATTTCAAAAACCCATATTTAAATTTAAATAATTTTTAAGATTTGAGAAATTCAAAATTTTTCCACTGTATATTATATTATTTATTTTAATACTTATTAAAAATGGATTCTTTTCTCTGACAATATATCATAATTAAATGGTCCCCTCCTTCTACTTTTCTTATTCCCTTCCCATCTTGCCTCCTTTATGGATTTACTACTTTTCGGCCTCTCATTAGAAAAAAAAACAGATTTCTAGGAGATAACAACCAACATGATATTTTAAACATGAAAAGATAAAAAGAAAACCATTATACTGAGGTTGGACAAGGAAACCCAGGAAAAGGAAAAGAACAAAAGAACACCAAGTGTTGGTGAAAGTATCAGAGAGCCATGTATTCATGCACTCAAGAGACCCATAAAAATAATAAGCTGAATGCCATAGTTAGATATATGCAGAGGACTTGATGTTGTAGTCTTATGCAGGCTTTATTCTTGATACTTCAGCCTCTGTGATCTCAAATGAGTCTTGCTCACTTAGCAAAGAGGAACTTGTTCTCCTGGTGTTCTCTATGCCCTCTGATTCTTACACTCTTTCAGCCTCTTCTTCTGTGGGGTTTCCTGAATTCTGAGAGTTCATAAACAATTTAAATTAAAAAACCTTTAGAAATTTCTAAATAACATAACGAAGTTATATGCAATTAAATGATGACACTATTATATGGATAGTATATATTATAAATAGACAGATTTAATTTATTTTTTAAAGCTTTGTTGAATGTTAATCTAGACATTGAGTCACTGAATACTCAATACAACTTATCATTGGAAGATGATATTTGCAAATTCAGAATTGTGTCCTTATGACAAGTTTACTATATCAATAATATCGATACTAAAGAAGAAAAATATATCATCCAACACTTAATTCTTTTAATAATATTTTCTTGTTAAATAAACTACCATTTTCATATGTTTTTCTTTACCCAAAATTCCCAACTGTGTGAAGCTTAACTTTGCTGCTGTATTTCACTTTCTGCATAATAGGAAATTGTAGCAGATTGTGTCAACCATTCTATCTTATCTATGCTTCTGAGAAGCAATCATTTATGGAAGTCTACAGAGAAGTTATGTTTACCTTTAATTTCATAGCAAAAAGGCTGGACTAAGATTTTATAATCCACTAATTTCAATGCTCAATTACTCTGTTATTTATGGTACATTGTTTGAAGGCATTGTCCTTATTAAATGCTTATTTCAAAGCTATGTTAATATATCATAAAGCATTACTGGTCTCTGCTAAAATTCATCAGCTAGTGATAAAATTTCCATTTAATGAGGGAAGATTTTATAAGATTGTCTGGTAATAAATAAAATATTGATTGAGGGGGTATGGGAGATGGATCAGCAAGTATACTTAAATTATTGTTAGTAGCCCTATGACCTAATTTGGAAACTTACGATGCATATAAAAGCCAAATACAATATCATGAATAGCTATAATCCCAGTATGCTTGTAGAAGTGGATGGCAGAGACAGGAGCTTCTCAAGAAACTCTCAAGCCAACTATCCTTATTAATATCATCCAAAGAATGTCTCAGACAAGGAAGAAGGGTAAGGACTGAAATATGAAGCTTGTTTGCCAACTTATATATCACTAAGTGCATCTACAAAGAGAAGTCCTGCAATTTATTTATTGACCATATGATAGCCTTTATGTGTGCTTGGTCTTAGAATGTCTTTCTATAGATACAACAAATTCGATGAACAAACACAAATTAGGGAGCAAAAGATTTATTTGGCTTATACCTCCATATTGCTGTTCATTATTGAAGTAAGTCAGGACAGGAACTCAAACAAGACAAGAAGCTAGAAGCAGGATCAGATACACTGACAATGCAGTGGTACTGTTTAATAACTTGCTCCCCATGGCTTGCTCAGTCTGCTCTTTTATAGAACCCAGGATTAGCAACGACTACCAGGCAATGTATGGAGTCACCCAAAATGTCCTGGCCCTTCCCCCATCAATCACTAATTAAGAAGATGCCATAAAGGTAAGTCTTATGAAGGAATTTTCTCAATTGGGATTCCCTCCTCTCAGATAACACTTACATCAATCAAGGTGACATAAGACTAGCCAGCCTATGCTACAAAATTATTTATTCATAAATTTTAAATAACAAAAGCTAGTAGAATTTTCTAATTATGTATATTTTGAAGTATATCTACTTTTATATTATTTTATATTATACATTTTATTTAAGATACTTTTAAAATTTAGTCATTCAGGCATTTTTTGGAATTTAAGTCTTTCCATACACTATTTCAAATTTAAATAATTTTATGTTTCATTCACGTATATATTAATAAATTTTCTTTACAATTTTACTCTTTTATGAGATTTAACCAACAAAAGCAAGTGATTAAAATCATGATACAGAAATTTATTTTGATATCTGAATTAAATTTTAGAACTGGTAGATCAAAATTATTATTTCTCCATTTCCATTTAAAGAGCATGCACATATGCTGTAGGAAATCTTACAGCCAGCAGTCTTTAAGTTACCCACCCACATGGGTGTGGCCTCTTATGCTATAAATGCCTATGTAAAGTGTATGTTTGCTCTCTCTTCTGGCTACTGAATTTGGTTCCTGTTTCCCATTCGTGCAGATGACTATGAACTGTGAGTCTTCCCCTAAAGGAATAACATTTTATTATACTCAATTCTGAGCTAGTGTGTGATTTCTTTTTTATGGCCATCTTCATCTAGCACCCCAAGTGGATCCTAACTCCACACCTACCAGGTGGACTGGTCTAAAAGGCCTAAATGGTCCACATCACAGAAAGTCTCCCACCCCTGCCTGCATGGCTTGCTTTTACCTACTAAGCAGTTGATTCCATTGAATATATGTCTGTATAAACAATATTTAAGTTTTCGACAACGGACAATGAATTTTCCTGCAGTAATATTTGAAGTTTCCGGAAAGAAGATGGGGCCCCACAACAATGACTCCACCTAGTTGTATGACAGTCATGATGTTGATAGTGCAACTATAAGACCGTTTTGAGTACCAGCTGCTCAAGATGGTTCCAACTTCTTTAGCTGAAATGGTGCACTTTCTTCTTTACAATGTTCCGGCCAGAACTCCAAATAGGAACCTCAAAAACCCTACCAAATACTCAGAGACTATTTGCAATTATAACAGACAGTAATCTTGAAACTTAACTATCATTTTATTTTCACAGGATCCTATAGATAAAATAATCACCCCCATGACAGCTGGAAGTAAATCTAGAAGACAACATCTCCCAACAAAGTTTGTCCTCAGGGCTAGGGACATCATTTAGGAGTTGATTATAAGTTGGTATAGAGTTAGGTTTGGGGGGACAAATTATGTAGGCTCAGGGATCTCTTTGAAAAAAAAGTAAATTGGATGTGATAATAGATTACTGTGAGCTTACTCACACTAATAATGAGTAATAGAGTAAATACTTGTGAGCTATTATTTATATGCAATTTACATTGGTATAGAGTCTTGTATATTGATACAAACTTAATTATATTGAATATTTTCCTATTTTCATCTACAATATTTGTATACCTAGGCAAAATTATTTTGTCATATTGTATGCATGCAAGCCTCTACCTCTGCTTATGACATTTTGTATATTGACAAATTTTAGGATTTATTTATTATCATATTGCAAAATATATTTCTCCCTCTGATCAAGATACTTATACATTCTTTACCTTTTGAGGTCATTGTCCTCATTTGTTGCACATTTGCTTAGTGATTGCTTAATATTCTAATATGAAGTCTTAATATATAAGTTATATAGATATTAAGAATTATAGATCAATAGTCATCTATGTTTGTAATATTTATAGCAAGACTAATCAGGTTCCTTAGATACATAGAGATAATATTCTGCATATATAGGTAATTTTCAACCACTTCAAAGAGCTGTAGAATATGACATTTAAATAAAATAGGACTCTATTGACACGAGACACAATTGCTCCTGGCAGCACAAATCTATTCCCGAGAAAATGTTGAGCACCAAAGACACTCCACTTGGAGCTTGTTTTCTTCTTGGCAAAACTGGCCTTTGGGCAAGAAACTGCCCAAGAATCAACCACTGACAAAATGCATGATCTCCAGACAGAACACCCAGGATATAAGACAAAAGACTGTCAAATTTTGCCAAGACAGAGTAAGGCATTTTTTAAAAATATTTCCTGCCTCTGAAAATGGTCTGTCAGTTACTCTAGGCCTTAGCAAAAGTTGGTTGCTCCAATGTTGAAAATGAGAATTTGGGTGATTGTCCAGGTAGCCAGTTGTCTCTGTCAATTGTTGCACATTTTGGAAGTTGCTTGATTGTACTTCCTGCTTACTCTTCCCTTCTCAGGATTTTTTAATGGGGTTGAAGACTAGATAGTTGTAGTTACTTTCCTCTCATGACTTGGCCAAGTTATTTATGATATAAGACTTAAATTCCTTAGAATAGCATATTTTTGAAACATTTATCACATTTCTTTCTTTATATTGTTTATGCTGGTTATAATTCTAACTTTTATACCTGACATTTGTTCTTATTGTCTATAATTTTGTATTAGACATAGAACTCTCTTATTTAAACAAAATGGGGATGTGCTGTAGGAAATCCTACATCCAGTAGCCTTTAAGTTACCAGCAAACTTGGTGTGGCCAATTATACTTAGATGCCTATGTAAAGCATGTATTCACTCTCTCTTCTGACTGCTGGATTTGGTTCCTGTTTTCCAATTGTTCAAAGAACTGTGATCTATGAGTCTATCCCTAAATAAATAACCCTTTATTAGACTAAATTCTGAGCAAGTGTGGGATTCCTTTTTAGTGTCCATCTTCACACTAATTTTTTTTTCAAAAGCAAGTTATTATAGTCTTAATTCTTAAAATTTTATTTCAACTCCACAGCTAAAGAACAGCAGATATAGTTTATGAGATATAAATTTAACTATACTCATATGCTATCCTAGATCTGTAAGAGTATACTGACAACCTAAAATATGGTACAAAAATGAAATCCTTTTTCTTTCCAATTATAAAATAATGGTGTTTATTTCTAGGAATATATTTCAGGTGGTCAAAGTGGAGAAAATAAATTTACTTTTCTTTCTTTTTCAATTCTTTTTAGTACTTTTCTTATGTTTAGTACTTTTTATGTTTATTGCATAATATGATCATATCCACCTATCATTTCAGTATTCTAGCTTCTACCATATCACACCCAAAATATCTGCTCCCAAATACATATTTATTTTGTAATTCACTATATATTTAGATAATCTTCACATGTAGTATTCAAAGTGAGTCATGAACACCACAGAATGTGACAAAATTATCAGGACAAAGAAGTCACTAAATATTCACATGGATAAGGAGGATTTCACTTATATTACATAGGTGAAATTATCATTTTTATCCCATCATAGACCCAACACAAAAGCATAAATACAATTCCTTTTTATTCTAGAACTTATATGTTCTAATAGCAATTTTTAAAGCATGTACCTGGGATTAGGAACATTGGTCATATACACTTTAAAGAAATTAATATCTGTACTTAATTTTAAGAAAAAATAAAAAAGCTCAATCCTTTAGAGCAATAACAGAAATCCACAGATATTTTATTACTAAAAAAGACTCAATTTCAATTAAAAAGGAGAAGATGAACAATAAGTTTATGAAGATATGAAGTAGCTAAGATTCTTTCTCCCTAGAATAAAAACCTTAAATGAGTGGTGGATCCAGTGGCAAATAATAAGAAAAATAACATTGAGCACAAATGTTTCCTTTAGTATATAGCATAATATTAACAAATATTATCTCCAAAACTAGTATGGCTTGTTTGTGTGTGTGTATTACTGTATATGTGAAACAAATTATATCAATATCCAAGCTGTCAAAGTACTCAGCATAATAACAGTAATGTCAAAAGTGACATTTTTCACAATATCATGTTCTCACCTAGGGCCTATGGTTCATCTGTTTGTGGGTTTGGTTTTGGATACAGTAAACAGTATTTACATAAGTTCTGTTGGTGAAACCAACTTTAAATTCAAAGAGAAAGTGGTTGGTAGGTTACTCTCATAGCATTTATTGTACTAGCACACCAAAGGTGGTACTTTGATAGATCACTTGTTTTTAATCACTTGCAGGGGTAATATTTGGGCAAGAAGGTCAATTCCTTTTCTTCCTTCATAGCACAGATTGAATCTTCTAGAACATTTAAAGGTAGTTCATAGATATAGAGCTTCTGTGCCAATACACATCCATTTTTCTTCATAAGTTTATTAGTACATAATCATTGAAAATAATTTTATGTTTCATAAAACATTTTTAGGTAGATTAGCCGTAGCCTACCTTGCTTCTAACCTATAACCATCTCTTGTTGTTCCTCAAATAAAACCTGTTTTAATGACTCTGTGCAGAAGAACCACTCACAAACACCACTGTGTGTGGAGAAATGAGACATTGCTTCACAAATTTCAGCAAGATCGAGGGACTTCTACATCAGGGGAAAGTTTCAGTTCCTTTTTCATCAAGAGAGGAAGACATTGAAGTATATTTCCTTCAAACTGTAGAATTGAGCTGTGAGATTTTTACCAGCTTTGGTAATGTGTCATTATTATTTATCCTGTCAGAGAATATATATTTGCTGTGATTTCCATGGTAATAATCTATAGCACTTGTGAAAACTTGAGTTGTTCTGTTCTGCTACAATTAATAATTGCAAAAAAATTGTAAAGTTTTCCAATTAGTTTTAACCCCTTTAAATCTATCCATTCCTCTCATTCATCTTACCTTTGAATCTGTTCCACATAAAAATAAAGAAATATGTTTCTCCACCTTTGAAAATTTTTGTGTGTACCATGTCAACTATATAGCTCTATAATAAATGACAACATTCTGTCTGTAGGATTCCAAGCCTTGTCTAACTGTCTGGTAGTTAAAATGAATATTGATTTCTTAGGTTGTTGTTGGCATCTTCTGTAGGCATTGGGTCCTAAAAACAAAGTTAACATTAGCCCAGGGCCTACCTATAGAAAAATCAAGATTCATAAACTCCACAGCACTCACAATAAGTAATCAATATCAACTTGGCCTGGAATCTGAAAGTGTTAGGGGACCCTGTGGGGAAGCAAAGAGATTAAACAGAGAAAACAGTAAGAGCAGGTGGGAAAATAAATAACCACTGATAGCTAATTCAACTATGTATTAAGACACAATCTCTACTGAGTTCCTTCAGCTTTTATTCTGTTTTTATCTCATTAGCTTAAGGAGCATCATTTTTTTGTAAGCAGCCAAGTTTTACCTGAAGACCCAATCTTATTATAATCTATTTATTTAATTACTATATACTGCTTACTAATTTACTGTTATTATTACTATTATATGACAGTTGACTTAGTAAAAAGAGATCTACTCATTCTTTCTCCTGTTTTGTCTGCTACCTCCTGTTTTTTAGAAAACTTCTTGAGTCTTTCATATTGTCTAATGATCATAGTGCACAATCCAGATTAAGAAATAGATGGACAGCAAAAAGCAAGGAAAAGGAGTTTTAAAACACCAAAAAAAATAAAATAAAATGTAACTTAGAAACATAGAGTATCTTAATGTAGCATCACTATTATTAGTTTTACCCAATAAAAACTAAAAAAATTCTTCTAAAATATAAACTTAAAATTAAATTATTTTTCTTGTTTTCTTAAGTTTATAATATATCCCATGAACTATTGAGTTTGTATTTTAATGTCCCACCAATTGCTATAACTATGATATCCATATATATAAAGCATATATTGACTTTCAGAAGTATTACTCTTTTATTGACTTCATGTACTTAAATAATATTTCTGCTATAAATTTATTTTACCAATATTTTCATTGTTCTTGACTTCCATATTTTTGTAGAAAATGCATGTTTTTTTACAATTTCCATGAAACCAAATTTGTTGTTGAGTAGTCTGATTGGATATGAAAGAGACAGAGATAGAGATGGATATAAAGATAGGAAAAGGATAAATATAGAAATATAGCAGAGCTGAAATTTGAACAAAAAGCATTTTGATGAGCTGGATGTTTAATCTTTCATTGGGTTTCATTATATACTCAAATGTTAAAAAGAAAGCGCTATTTTATCTCCCTATCTTCTAGAAACAGTTATGTGTGCAGGGGAAATTGGATAGATGGAGAAAAGAATGTCTTATTCCTGCCATCTACTTCCCATAAGATAATGTGTGGCATCTAGATCATGATGTCAATGCAAGTAACAGATTTTGCTAAATAGGTCTCAGGGTGTCTTGCATTCAAATGCTGTGGAGCACTATTAGAGTAATAGATAGTATAATGACTTTCATTGGAGAATAATTAGACACTCATCTTCAGTTGCATACATTGGGAAAAGGAAAATTACTTGCAAGTGAACTTCCCTAGAGCAAGGTCTGTGATAAGATTAACAAGAGTCTGTTGTAAGAAGGCCACTTGGTCGTTCTGGCTGCTCAGCAACTCAGGCCTGAAATAACCACACAAACTGTATTAATTAAATCACTGTTGGGCCTATTAACTCTAATTTCTTATTGGCTAGCTTTTCCATCTTAATTTAACCCATTTCCATTATTTAATATATTACAGAAAGGCTCATGGCCTACCAGCAAGGTTCCAGCATGTCTGTTTCTGACAGGGGCTACATGGCTTCTTCTTGACTCTGCCCTCTTTCTTTCATCACTCAGCCTAGTTTTCCCTGTCTAAGTTCTACCTTGCTATAGGCCAAGCCAGTTTCTTTATTCATTAACCAATAAAAGCAGGACATAGACAGAAGGATTTCCCACACTATTTCCCCTTTTCTGTTTAAACAAAAAGGAAGGCATTAACTTTAACATAGTAAAATTACATATAACAAAATAGGTATCAAGCAAGAATTACAGTTACAATATTTATATCTACTTTATCTTTTATCATAATTAAGGAAAACTATAACTATAAATTTTTCAACACCATCAAAGTTTCCAGAAGGATATAATATTACGTAAGTAAACAAGAAGTACATTATTAGCAACTTCCAAAACTCTAGAATTGACAGAGACACCTTGTTGCCTTGACAGTCACCCAAAGTTCTTTTGTAACATTGGAACATCCATCCGATCTTCAGCCTACAGGCCAATAGTATCTGGCAAATTTTTCCATGAAGCAGAAAATTTCAAAGACAGTTTGTCAATAACTTTCTTCTGTGTCCTGCAGAATGTGTGGCAGACTTTTTCATGAAGCAGGAACCCTGAATGATTGTCTCACCTTTAGGCAAGTTCAGCAGTCATTTCTCTGCATATATAGTTCATAGGGCATAGCATCAAGCAGTCCAGGCAAGAGCAGATTCTTGCCCAAATGGCTACCAAATTTCATAAGGAAACTCTTCGATTTCCATCTATTTCATGAAGTAATCGGTGCTGCCAGGAACAGATGTATCTCATGTCATGAAAAATCCTAAGCTATTAAAACATTTAAATGCCATATTCAGAAGGTTTTTAAAAGATTTGAAGAATATGTATCTATCTGAAATATTTCTCTGTACATCTAGAAAATCTAAATAATCTGACAAGAAGCTTGACTATTATAGATGATTATCTATTAACTTATATTTCTTAATTATACATTATATTTTTAAATGAGCTGCACAAACAAAATACCTTAATCAAGAGCAGAAATAAGCATATAAAAATTGATCTAAAATTTGTATCAATAAACTAAGATCCAAACCAATGCAAAATATTCATCTCTATATCATATCTTCCTTTAAATGTAAACAAACATTTATAAACAATATTTGGGAATTTGGGTGTAGTTCTTTCCAAACTTCTTCCTGCTGTTTATTGGGTAAAGTGATGTTCAAAGTGACATTTCAGGGGGATTTTGGTCTATCAAACCATATTAGTCTGGAAGGATTCCACATGTTCTCAGCATCTGTGTTAACAAATAAGAACCACTTTTTCAAAGCAACATATCCTTAGACCCAAATTTTGAAGACAAAATACCTTTAAAGTACATATGTTGGTTACTTAGCTCCTTCACAGTCAAACAAAATTAAAAGAAAACACAATAATATAATAATCCAGAACCTCTGTGTGTATTCCATATTTACCTGGCTTGTTTTTCTTTTTTACTATTACTTTTTTTTTACAAATTTATTCTGTCTCTTTAAAGACTTTGTTTTATTAAAAAAACATTTACTTCTTTGATAACTCTTTATACTCTTTTTCTTCTCTCTCCAAAGGCTATGTACATTTATCCAACAATGTGACCAATTTAGAGGCCTTTTTAAAAAAATCTGAATCTGTCTTTACTGTGTATCTGTAATCCTTTTCTGTCTTGAAGAACTTTTAAAATGGTAAGCAGCTTGGTTGCAGCGGCCCTGCGTTCTGGATCCGCCTTCTCTTCACTTTCAAAATGGTAAAAGTACCATTACTGCCAGCTCTAGTACTGCCAGGTAGGAGCTGCACTTAGCACTTTAACTCTGAGAATGAGTGTGCAGTTTATAAACCCTCTTAATCTGAGTAATAGCTAAATATGCTATGAAAAGCATTTCACAGCCTAGAAATACCTCTGTGTATGGCATGGGAATTCTACATGCTCTTCTGCCTGTCCGTTCCTAGCAGACCTGATCCTGCTGCCTGCCCAGAGCAGGGGGTGCTGAGAAGCGAGCATGGTCTCAGCTACTTTCCCAAGTCAGCATACGAGCTCCTGGGCCCACAGACCCCATTCCAGTGCTCCATAGGCCGAAGCTCCCAAAAGAGCCAGAGCCCTTCCTTCTGGCAAACCAGGAAGCTACCAACCTTTTTTTATTTTTTCTGCTACCACTTAATCAGGAAGACCTCACTTAAGGGAGCTGCAGCAAGACTCCAACTGAAAAAAAAGTAGATAAACTGTTTTCTTGTGTCTAGAGTTCCTTTTCAAGCTTTCTCGGGTTTTATGTAAATATAGTGGAACATATTAGAGTGCCAGTTTGTAGTAGGAGCCTTGCTTGTTGGTTGCCAGTTGCTCAGCCCTAATAATGACACAGAAACTATATTAATTAAATCATTGTTTGGTCAATTACTTAAGCATATTGCTAGGTAACTCTTATATCTAGAATTAACCCATCTCCATTATTTTGTATTTTACCACAAAGATCATGACCTATCTACAAAGTTTCAGCATGTCTGTCTCTGGCAGTAGCTCCATGGCTTCTCTCCTGACTCTGCCTTTCTTCTCCCAACATTCAGTTTAGTTTTCCCCACCTAGCTCTGTTATATCCAATCAGACCAAGCTAGTTTCTTTATTAACTAATGGTATTCACAGCATACAGAGGGGAATCCTGGCAAAAAAATATTTCTCCCAATTTCAGCATTCGTATTTGCATCAAGTTCTTTATATAGAGTTGATGTCTCCTTTACTTTTTCACCTTTTTTTTTGACATGTCCATTGGTGATGTCCTGAACCAGCTCATGTTTGGCTAGCTATGTTGGTGAGACTTAATGACTCAGGATGGGACTCACAGTAGCTGTAGCATCTGACATTACTATAAGATGCATTTTTATAGCAGAGTCCTGATCCTCTGGCTCTTATAGTCTTCCATTCCTTTTCTCTGCAATGTTGCCTGAGTCTTAGGTACAGTATGGTTTTGTTGAAATACCCATTGGTACTATACTCCAGAACTTTATAATTTGATTGGCTATGGTTTTATGTAGTGGAGTCAACCTATTGCTAAGAGGAGTGGCTTTGATGAAGTGTAAATGATATACATATTTTTGAATATGAGAGCCTAGATATATTAAAGGATTAAAGGAAATTTGTCTTTAACTCGGTCCCTCTCTCTGTTTCACACACACACACACACACACACACACACACACACACAGACTAAACTATTGTATTTTGCTTTGAAATTCTCAAATGTGTTCAGCATGTAGTATTAGATGATGATTTAGGGCTCTACTTCCACACGTATTGCTTGTGATAAAAATAACAAAAATAAATTATAGTTTATTTATCAAAATCCCTGCACAGTTAAAAAATACCTTTCTGTTTTTCTTCAATGTAAATTACATGACAGATTAATTAGTTTTAAAATCAGTGCTAATTTTAAAATTAGTTTTAAAATCATTCCTCTTTCTGCTGTTTAAAGAAGATTTTATTATTTAATTCGGGACTCTTGAAATGAGTCTTGATATTTTAAGGTTAATTCTACCTCCTTTCCATTTAAGCATCTTTTATACATCATAATTTGTTTTCAAGATTTTTGCTCTGAGTTTTGCAAATGAGGAAATGAGTGTGGTGATTCATGATAAGAATCTTTGGAATATCCATATAGAAACGATAATCTATAATAGCCTAATAGGTATATGTATACATATTTTCAAGTAGAGTCACACTTAAAGGGAAACAGTGATTCACTTAGAAGGCATTATTTTCTGTGTACAATTACCTGTGTCAGGTACATGCCTACAAGCTTGATGCAAAATTCATAAGTGGGAGCACAAAGACACCAGAGTGAAGCAAATAGTAATATTTTGTTAAATAGACATAAAATAAAGTTTTCCTCTGCATAGTCATTTCTATACACATAAATTTGTGAGATTTCAGACTTCATCAAAAATATCTTATTTTGCAGCGAATACTGGTAATGAACAAGTCTCACAATTGGTCAAAATAACAGAATAAGTACCGGTGAACTTCTCAGTAATAGGAGCAGCATTTACATTACACCCTTCATGAAAAGCACAAAAAACATCAAGGAAGAGAGATCTTTGCAAGCTCTGAATAAGCTCAATCCAATCAACCTTCTAGCTTGAATGAAACAGAAATACATAGACCCTACCCATCCTGGAGAACAATTGAGAGCTTATGACTTCTAGCAGAGGGAATGTTGACAGAGGTTTCTATCCCACCCAGTCCTGCAGCTATTCAGTCCCAAAGAAACACACAGAGTTCTACATTTACTATAAACTGGTTGACCTAATATCTCAGACTTTTTATTAACTTTTACATCCTCATAACCTATAATTCTTGCTGTGTAAGCCACATGGCTTGGAATCTTTTATCAGTGAGGCATTCTCATCCTGCTTCCTCTGCATCTGAGTGGCAATGGAAGACCGAGCCTTTCCTTTTCCCAGAATTCTCCTGTTCTTGTCACCCCACATATGCTTCATGCCCAGTCACCCCACCTATACTTCCTGCCCAGCTGCTGGCCAATCAATGTTTTATTAAAACAATACAAGTGACAAAACTTTACAGGGTATAAGACCATTGTCCCACAGCATTCCAACCCCTATTTTTTCAAAACAAAATGTCTGAATCTAATCTCCTTTGTTTAGCTTTCTTCCTGACCATTATCCATAACAACATGTGACCAACACTAAAAACAAAGAAAAATATCCATAATCCATTTGGGGGGGGTGGAATATGGGCATAGTTTTCTAGGCTACTTCCTGCTGATTGGGGCTAATGATAATCTTATGAGGACCTAATGAAAATTTAGGATTATAGTCAAGTCCTGACCAGAATATTCTGTGAGTCTTGACCATCTCATCCAACAACTTGAGGATGTTCTAGAAGTAAAACTCAGAGGAACTCCAACAGAAGTCCTCTGAAATGTTGGATCATCTTGTCCTATCAAAGATATTTTTAGGGGGTCTTCCTTGATCAAACTTGATGTTTCTTAACCTGGAATGAATCCACAGCCTCTCATTTCCTGTGGAAACAAAAGCAAAACCTCTTCTTTTTAGTAAGATATCTTTGACTTAAATTTTGGAGTCAAGGCATTTTCAAAATATGTATGTCGGATTAATCCAGCAGCATTTCTAATCAAATGTCTTTTAGCAGCTATTTCTCTTTCCTCAGACATCAAGCAATTCAAAGGAAACACAATAGCATACAGTATCCTGGTTCTCTGTGTATTTTCCATCTTTATGTGGCTTTATTTTAAACTCTGTTTCATTTAATTTTATTTTTAATTTTTTTAAAAAACAGGGTCTCTCTGTATATCTTTCACTTTCCTGGAACTCACTCTGTACACCAGGCTGTCCTTGAACTCACAGAGATCTGTCTGCCTCTGACTCTCAAGTGCTGGGTTTAAGGTGTATGCTACCATGACCAATCTCTCTCTCTCTCTCTCTCTCTCTCTCTCTCTCTCTCTCTCTTTCAAAGAACTTCATTCTTTTTCTTTTCTTTCCCAAGCATACATATATACATATATTTATAAAGACACTATAAACCGTTTAGAGGTTTTCTTCATCTGAATTTATCTTTACTGTATATCTTTCTTTTTCTCACCACATAAGTCTTTAATTTGCTAAATGATGAAGCTAGGATTAAAGCCATGGATTTTATGGCTATATCCACCCTATTCCTTAGCTTTCTGAGAGTCTAGCTTCATGGCAGAGGTAACGACTAGAGTCATATTCATTGCCACAAAACTATGGGAATTCAAGGTCCCTGCCATCACCAATAAGCATGCTATAGGCTATTCATAAACATCATTTAAGTGTTTAATGGTGGGTCCTCCTAAAACAGCTGCAAGGTTTGTGCAGCTAAAGCTGAGTGAGGAAGCCTCTCTTAAGTGAGATATGCTTGCCTCTAGCAAAACGATCTCATCTGAGAAAATGCTGTTTCAAAGAAACCATGTATAACTCTGTTTTTTGTGTCTATAAGTACTTCCCAAGCTCTCTCAGGTTTTATGTGGATGAAGTTGTCCATGTTGGCACCATTTGTTGACTGAGGTTTCTGTCCTACCTGATACCCACAGCCATTCAGTCCCAAAGAAACACATAGAGGTCTACATTAATTATAAAATGGTTGGGCTTATATCTCAGACTTCTTATTAATTCATGCATCTTAAATTGGCCCATAATTCTTGTCGATGTTAGTTATGTGTCTTGGTACCTTTTATCAGCAAGACAGTCTAATCTTGTTTCCTCTTGATCTGGAGGATAACTGCAGACTGACACTTTCCTCTTACCAGAATTCTCCTATTCTAGTTGTCCTTCCTATACTTCCTGCCTAATCACTCTGCCTATACTTCCTGCTTGGCTACTGGCAAATCAGCAATAAATAATATACTAATAATAATTAATTAATTAATCAATACAAGTGACAAATCTTTATAGGGTAGAAGATTATTGTCCCACAGCAAGAGAGACTCAGTTTTCTATAGAAATATGGTTGGTATTGTTGATCATGCTAGAGTAGGTGATGTCATATCAAAAATAAAAAAGCAGATCACATATTTCCAACGTATAATGACACAAAATATTCATTAGCTTTCCAAAATGGAGAAAAGGGAGCATAGTAAGGAATACCAGACCAAACAAGACCAAAAAGCAGCCACGCATCTCCAAACTCTGTATCTCTATGTCTCATGTCAAAATGCTTTTCAGATCTCCAATGCTTTCATCTTTGTTGACTGTAGCCCATTTCTTTCTTTTGGGCTGCTTCCACTCCCTGTCAGCAGCTATCCTCAATAGGTATTCCATGACTCTGACATCTCCAACATTTTATGTTCTCCAAGGCAATTCAGCTTTACCTTCACACAATTGCTTTTCTGGATACCTATTCAGGGACAACCCTGTCATATATTTGGCCTCAGAAGCTTTCCTTAGCAACAGAGGGAAATTTCATAACCCCTTTCTTGTATCCTTGATGCTATAGCTAGAACCATGTGGCCAAAACTGCCAAGTTCTGCTGCTTGTTGGTACTGGATTATGGATCCCATGTTCATGCTGGGTTATGAATCCTTTATATTTTTACATCTTTAACAACTTTGGTTTTGATGGTTTTCTTCTCTTCCTTAGTTTGGCTGTCCTGAAACTAGATCTATAATACAGATTGTCCTCAAACTCAGAGATCTGTCAGCTTCTGTCATATGAGTACTGGGATTAAAAGGGATCAGCACTATATCAAGCCCTAACCTTTACTTTTATTCATTTTCCCAAGCTTAGTTGGATTGTGTTTTGTCCTGAGGTCAACATTCCTTTTATTCTTTTTTCTATTCTTTTTATTTACTTGAACACAGGACTTATTTTTATTCATGCCCCTTTCTTACCCACTCTGTAAAAATTTTGTATTTTTGCTCAGCTTGCTCCTTTTCTGTATAAGTCTTTATTAAAGTTAACGCTAATAACCACAAAACAAATTCAATACTAGGCTGTTTTGAGACTTCCTTCACCAAAGGAATTAATCCAAAACTCTTTAATTTAACCTCAAGCAGAAATTTTAGTTAAAGACAAATATCAGTCACATTCTTCACCAAAATATCACAAAACTGGTCTCTATACCACATACTAATATTCTTCTCTTTCAAAATCTCCTGAGCCAGGCCCCACAGACCAAATTACTATTACCCTCAGTACCACTGTCTTTTATGTTCCTATTGCAATAGCCCATGAAGCCCCACTTAAGGCATTCAACTGCTTTTATAAACCATAGTACTAAAGTATATATTCTTCCAAACAAAAACATGGTCTGGTCTGATATATTATAGAAATTCCCAGTCCCTGGTGCCAACTTTCATAGTAGTTAGAGTTCCTATTGCTATGAAGAGCCAACGTGGGCATGGCCAATTTTATAAAAGAAAACATTTAATTGGGGTTGGTTTATAGTTTCAGTGGTTTAGTATATCATCTTCATGGTAGAACACAAGCAGACATTTTGTAGGAGAAAAAGTTAAGAGTTCTAAATGTGTATCTGTAGTCAGTAGAAGCAACTGTTCACCACACTAGGAATAGCTTGAACACATAAGATGTTAGACCCTGCCCCCATAGACACAGACTTCTTTCAATAAGGCCAAACTTCCTAGTAATGCCATTTCCTATGGGCCAATTATTCAAACCCAGGAGTGTATGAGGGCCATACCTATTCAAACCACCAAAAATACCCATGGTTATATGCCA